>WNWK01009035.1:46663-79837 GCA_009830355.1 Cherax destructor
GGTAATGACAGTAGTTTGTTGGACTATGTATTGGTAGATAAAAGACTGTTGAGTAGACTTCAGGATGTACATGTTTATAGAGGGGCCACAGATATATCAGATCACTTTTTAGTTATAGCTACAGTGGGAGTAAAAGGTAGATGGGATACAAGGAAAATAGAATCAGTAAGTAAAAGAGAGGTGAAGGTTTATAAACTAAAAGAGGAGGCAGTTAGGGTAAGATATAAACAACTATTGGAGGATAGATGGGCTAGTGAGAGTGTAGGCAATGGGGTCGAAAATGTATGGGGTGGATTTAAAAATGTAGTGTTAGAGTGTTCAGCAGAAGTTTGTGGTTACAGGCGAGTGGGTGCGGGAGGGAAGAGGAGCGATTGGTGGAATGATGATGTAAAGAGAGTAGTAAGGAGAAAAGTTAGCATATGAGAGGTTTTTACAAAGTAGAAGTGATGCAAGGAGGGAAGAGTATATGGAGAGAAAAGAGAGGTTAAAAGAGTGGTGAAGCAATGTAAAAAGAGAGCAGATGAGAGAGTGGGTGAGATGTTATCAGCAAATTTTGTTGAAAATAAGAAAAGTTTTGGAATGAGATTAATAAGTTGAGGAAGCCTAGAGAACAAATGGATTTGACAGTTAAAAATATGAGAGGAGAGTTATTAAATGGAGAGTTAGAGGTATCGGGAAGATGGAGAGAATATTTTGAGGAGTTGTTAAATGTTGATGAAGACAGGAAGCTGTGATTTCGTGTGTAGGGCAAGGAGGAATAACATCTTGTAGGAGTGTGGAAGAGCCAGTTGTGGGTGTAGGGGAAGTTCGTGAGGCAGTGGGTAGAATGAAAGGGGGTAAGGCAGCTGGGATTGATGGGATAAAGATAGAAATGTTAAAAGCAGGTGGGGATATAATTTTGGAGTGGTTGTTGCTATTATTTAATAAATGTATGGAAGAGGGTAAGGTACCTAGGGATTGGCAGAGAGCGTGTATTGTTCCTTTGTATAAAGGCAAAGGGGACAAAGAGAGTGCAAAAATTATAGGGGAATAAGTCTGTTAGTGTACCTGGTAAAGTGTATGGTAGAGTTATTATTGAAAGAATTAAGAGTAAAACAGAAAGCAGGATAGCAGATGAACAAGGGGGCTTTAGGAAAGGTAGGGGGTGTGTAGACCAAGTGTTTACAGTGAAACATATAGGTGAACAGTATTTGGATAAGGGTAAAGATGTTTTGTGGCATTTATGGATTTGGAAAAGGCGTATGATAGGGTAGATAGGGGGCAATGTGGCAGATGTTGCAGGTGTATGGAATAGGAGGAAGGTTACTGAAAGCAGTGAAGAGTTTTATGAGGATAGTGAGGCTCAGGTTAGAGTGTGTAGGAGGAAGGGACTATTTCCCAGTAAAAGTGGGCCTTAGACAAGGATGTGTATGTCACCGTGGTTGTTCAATATATTTATAGATTGGGTTGTAAGAGAAGTGAATGCGAGGTCTTGGCAAGAGGTGTTGGGCTAAAAGATAAAGAAGCAAATACAAAGTGGAGTTGTCACAGTTGCTTTTTGCTGATGACACTGTGCTTTGGGAGATTCTGAAGAGAAGCTGCAGAGGTTGGTGGATGAATTTGGTAGGGTGTGTAAAAGAAGAAAATTGAAAGTGAATATAGGAAAGAGTAAGGTGATGAGGATAACAAAAAGAATAGGTGACGAAAGATTGGATATCAGATTGGAGGGAGAGAGTATGGAGGAGGTGAATGTATTCAGATATTTGGGAGTGGACATGTCGGTGGATGGATCTATGAAGGATGAGGTGAATCATAGAATTGATGGGGGAAAAGGGTGAGTGGAGCACTTGGAGTCTGTGGAGACAAAGAACCTTGTCCATGGAAGTAAAGAGGAATGTATGAGAGTATAGTTATACCAACGCTCTTATATGGGTGTGAAGCATGGGTGATGAATGTTGCAACGAGGAGAAGGCTGGAGGCAGTGGAGATGTCATGTCTGAGGTCAATGTGTGGTGTGAATATAATGCAGAGAATTCGGAGTTTGGAAATTAGGAGGAGGTGCGGGATTACCAAAACGATTGTCCAGAGAGCTGAGGAGGGATTGTTGAGGTGGTTTGGACATGTAGAGAGAATGGAACGAGACAGAGTGACTTCGAGAGTGTATAAATCTGTAGTGGAGGGAAGGCGGGGTAGGGTCGGCCTAGGAAAGGTTGGAGGGAGGGGTAAAGGAAGTTTTGTGTGCGAGGGCTTGGACTTCCAGCAAGCATGTGTGAGCGTATTTGATTGGAGTGAATGGAGGCATATGGTTTTAATACTTGACGTGCTGTTGGAGTGTGAGCAAAGTAACATTTATGAAGGGATTCAGGAACCGGCAGGCGGACTTGAGTTCTGGAGATGGGAAGTACAGTGCCGGCACTCTGAAGGAGGGGTGTTAATGTTGCAGTTTTATAACTGTAGTGTAAAGCACCCTTCTGGCAAGACAGTGATGGAGTGAATGATGATGAAAGTTTTTCTTTTTCGGGCCACCCTGCCTTGGTGGGAATCGGCCGATGTGTTAAAAAAAAAAAAAAAAAAAAGTGCCACAAGAATGGCATACAATTCAGCCGTAAATATGCTAGCTGAGGGTAATAGATGCCCTCGCACGACGCTGTCCGGAAACTGCTGCGAATCCGACGCCGTCAGACGACTTTGAACCATCGGTGTACACTGCGATGGCATTGGAATGAGAACGGAAGTGGTCTAGAAAAAAAGAGCGAGAAGCCGCAGTAGGTAGGCGGGCTTTCGCGCAAGGTAGAGGAATATAACAGACACGAACAGGAGGAACTTCCCAAGGGGGTAGGGGAAAGGGAGATGTCACATGAACATATAGAGGTGGTAGCTGAAGGGAAGACAGGAGTGAATGTAGACGAAGAGAAAAGGGACAAAGTAAGCAGGGGCGACGGACTAATAAAGAGCGCCTACTAACATCTGTGACAATCCTATACATGGAAGGATTGCGGAGGTCGTGGGAGCGAACATAATAGCGAATGCAATGTGCATCACAACGATCGGACAAGGATGGAATGTTCGCTTCTACATAGAGGCTCTCAACCGGGGAAGAACGAAATGCACCAAGGCATAAGCATAATCCCTGGTGATGGATGGGATTAAGGATGGAAAGAGTGGCAGGGGAGGCCGCCAAATATATCTGGTCACCATAATCGAGTTTTGATAAAATTAGGGCTGAATGTAGACGGAGAGTTCTACAATCAGCCCCCCATGAAAGATGTGCAAGGGTTTTAAGGAGGTTCAGCCGGCTGTGACAAGTTGCCTTAAGAGAGGTAATATGAGGTTTCCAGGACAATCGATGGTCAAAGAGGAGGCCAGGAAACCTGACTATCACGTTCTGGAATACGTGAGCCGTATAGGTACAATGGATGATCAAAGACCACTGAATGTCTAGTAAACGTAATTTGATGAGTTTTGCCACTAGAAAATTTAAACCCGTGAGTGGTGGCCCAATCAGAAACCCGGTTGATGGCATGCTGGAGGGAAACTGCAATGAGGTGACAGTCAGCACCTGCACAAGCTATAGCAAAGTCATCCACATAGAGCGATGACCAAATATTGGATGGGAGAACAGATGCCAGATTATTTATAGCAAGGAGAAAGAGTGTTGTGCTCAGAACACAACCCTGGGGGGACACCTTCAGCTTGGACAAATTCCGGGGAAAGTTCATTACTAACCCGGACACGGAAATGTCTGTCAGTTAAGAAAGCCTTGAGGAAAAATGGTAGATTGCCTCGGAGGCCTAAGGAGTGGGCCTGGGTCAAGATATTATACTTCCAAGTTGTGTCATAAGCCTTCTCAAGATCGAAAAAAATGGCAATAACCGAGTGATTATTGGCAAAGGCATTACGAATATACGTATCCAAGCGCAGAAAGGGGTCAATGGCAGAACGGCCTTTTCGAAAGCCATATTGACTAGGGGAGAGACTATTGTGAGTCTCTAAATACCACATCAAACGTCTATTAACTAGACGTTCCATCACCTTGCAAACTGCACTGGTAAGAGTGATGGGATGGTAGTGGGAGGTATCACGTCCCGTAGTACCCGGTTTGCAAAAAGGGAGAACAATACCAGACTTCCACAGTTGGGGAAGAACTCCTTGCGACCATATAAGATTATAGAGTCGTAAGAGGACAGTAAGAGCAGACTGATGTAAATGCTGTAGCATATGAATATGTATGCTGTCTGGCCCAGCTGCCGATGATCGGCAAGCAGAGAGTGTTGCCTCCAGTTCTTGAAGGGTAAAAGGGACATTATAAGATTCTTCTCTAAGAGAAGAAAAATCTAAGGGCTTTAACTCGCTGGCAGACTTAGAAGAAAGGAACGAGGGGCAAAGATGAAGCCCCTGAGAAATGCGGACCAGATGATTACCAATTTCAGTGGCAACGGCAAGAGGGTGTGCTATATCGACACCGGCAACCTGAAGAACAGGAGCCGGGTCGGGGGAGAATTTACCACTTAATTTCCGCACTTTCTTCCAGACTGCACTCATCGAGGAAGCCGAAGTGACAGTAGAAACGTAATCTCGCCAAGCAAGTGCGTTTAGCGTCACGTATGACACGGCGAGCAATAGCTCTCTTCTGCTTAAAATCAAGGAGTCTCTCTGTAGTTCTGTTATACCAATACCTGCCCCACGCAGCGCATTTCAAACGTACTGCCCGAGCACAAGCAGGAGACCACCAAGGCACGCACTTCTGAGAATGCTTGCCCGAGGTTTGGGGAATAGAATGTGAAGCCGCTGTGAAGATGGAGGACGAAAAGAGAAGTAAAACCTCATCAATGGAGGACGAGGAAGGAACCTCATGAAAGGCAGTAAGATGTGCGTAAAGGTCCCATTTCGCCCGGTCAAATTGCCAGTGTGGGCAATGAGGAGGTGGAAAAAACGAAAGGGACTTAAGGATGATTGGGAAATGATCGCTGTCATGTAAGTCCGAGAGGACAGACCAGGTGAAGTCAAGGACTGTTGAGGAAGAGCAGATGGAGAGACCGATACAGGAGAAAGAATGAGTTCGAGGATCAAAATGGGTAGGAGTACCCGTATTTAAAACATGGAGGGGGAGAGAAGCAAGAAATGCCTCCAACTGAACGCCATGGGAGTCACAGTGCGACCCTCCCCAGAGAAAATGGTGTGCGTTAAAATCGCCAAGTAACAGAAGGGGTGGCGGTAAGGAAGAAACCAGAAAATCAACATCTGGGATAGACAATGCCCGTGAAGGGGAGAGATATAAAGAACAGAGTGTATACCACTTATTCAAGTGGATACGGACTGCGGTGTAATGTAAGGAAGAAGGAACATAGAGCTGACGGTATGGAACACCAGTGCGTATAAGAAGAGCACTTTCGTTAAAGGTTCCATCGGAAAAAGGATCCGATGAATATAACAAATCATAGCCTGAAAAGGGCCTGATAACAGTGGATTGTAATTTGGGTTCTTGCAAACAGACCCCAACAGGGAAAAACTGGGAGAGCAACACCTGAAGTTCACCCCGGTTACCCCTGAGGCCTCGGATATTCCACTGCAAATAAGCCATGATTTAGTATGGAGAGAAAGATATAAGTCAAAGAGAGAGGTATCTATGGACTAGGGTTAGAAAAGTCCACGTGTGGAGGCATTGGAAGACTCGTAATCAGAGAAGGAGTGGGACGCTGTGAAGGAAGGAGGGGTGTAGATGAAGAGAGAGGAGGAGGAATCGAAGGTGGAGCGGTGTGCATCAACGTTCCAGACTCTGCAATAAATTCTGCGATAGCTTCCAGATTTTCGGAAGACAAAGATGCAGAATGTGGGACTACATTAGAAATGGAAGGAGAGGGAGCAACCATCGGGGAAACTATAGACTGTACGAAAGTAGAGGGCGAGGAGACGGAAGAGGAAACGGTCGAAGGGGCTTGGGAGGGGACAGAAGTGGGAGTGGCCTGGGGAGGGACAGTCAGGGAAGGAACTTGAGAGGGGACAGGGGATGAAGAAATTGTACGAGGAGGATGAACCTCCACACACGTTACAGAACTAGTTGAAGGCGAAGAACCCAGCCATAGGGATTTTTTGCCGGGCTTATGAGAAGAACGGGGGCGCTGAGGTTTAGGCGGAGGACAAGGACGAGTAGACTCAGAACTGTGCGAGTGAGTAGAGGAAGGAGTGTGGACAGTATGGGCTGCCGAGGTAGGGACCTCGGAGCCAAGAATCTCAAAAGGATTCGAGACAGGGGTGACTGAGGATGTTATAACCACAGAGAAAGTCGAGGAAGTTGGGACCCCAGAAGTGGGGCGACGTTTAGCAATGCGAGAATAGGAAATACGGGGAAGTCTTCCTTGAAGGCGTAGATGAGAGACGGCCATGGCATATGAGAAGCCTTCCGCCTCTTTGAGACAACGGATTTCCCGCTCATTCAGGTAAACCTGACAACGGCGAGAGTACGATGGATGTGCCTCATGACAGTTAAGGCAAGAGGGGAGTAAAGTACAAGAAGGACTGGCATGGTCGTCAGCACCACAGAGTGGGCATTCGGCCATGAACCTGCAATGTTTCGCTGGATGACCAAAATGCCAGCAGTTTCTACACTGCTGTGGTGTAGAGGTCACCTTTCAAACTTGTAAACATTGACCTGCAATGTAGACCGAAGGTGGGAGTTCACGGCAGTCAAACGTTAAACGAGCTATATAGCAAGGATAATGTCTTCGCTTATTGGCAGGGAGGACAAAAGTGTCAACCTTAAGGATAGGGAGTTCTTGGAGCTCAAGCTGCTCCAAAATGTCTTCACCACATGTCTGGAAATTCCGTTGGACAATGGTGTGGGGTAAAATGACAGTACCACTACAAGAATTAAAAGAATGATGCTTGTCAATAGTGATAGGAATAGTATCTATGGTCATAAGAAGGGAAAGATTGCGAGCTTGGCCAGCATTCTGGACCGTGATGATGCAAGTGCCGCTCTTAAGAGCGTGAAAAGAGATATCTTTGCCTACATGGCGTAGGAGAGCTTTACCAATACTATGATCGGAAAGATAGGTAGTTGGAGTAGTCGGTCTTAGAGTAAAAAACTTTATCCATTCAGTAGTGTGAAACAAAGTATCTAAGGGGAGTGTGCGACGTGCTAGTCGTTTCTGAGATGAACGAGAAGGAAGTGTCGAATCGTCATGTAAGGGTCTTGGTCGTTTGGGTGTGGGACCTCGGGTGGTCCGATGGGAGACGGGCGAGCGATTCGAAAATTGCCGCACCGTCAAGGGAGAAGCCGGAATCAAGGTCAGAGAAGAGCGAAGGTCAGATATGTCAAAAGGGCCGGTCAGAACCCCGGTACCTGAAGCAGGTGACGAACCGGCACCAGCAAGAGGTACAGGGGCATGAGAGGTGTCCAAAGAGTTGTCCGTTAACGAGGCAGGGTCAGTACTGAGTGCGGTATCAGGAAGGGGCCCGGGGGTAGTGGGTTCATGGATTGGGTCAGCCATGGTTAGGTTACTTCTTTCTTTTTATTTTTAAGAAAAAAAAAAGAAAAGAAAATAAAAATAAAAAAAAAGGGGGGAACGTGGAGGAATAGTTCTTAGGAGGAATGAAAGTAAGCGTAAATCCCCCTCCGCGCCCAAGAGGACCTCAACACCACAAGTAGTGTAGATGCTGCATGGAACCCGTGCCATACCCTACCCTTCATGCCAGTAAACCAGCAATCCGCGATAGCAACCTCACATCCACCGATCCACCTCAGCGGACAAAAGAGAGGGCGGCCGGATATCCGCCACAAAGCATACCGCCTTTGGCCACCACCCCCGGAATCCGAAAGGTGGCCTCCAGAGATACACCCGTCGCCCGAAAGATACCCAAGGCCACCCCCCGGGTGACCGGAGAGGGATCGGGACATCCCCAGGTGATCCAGATTCCACGGCAAACTACACCACCACCAAGGACCTCAACGGAATGGGATGGACCATGATACCCTTCCCCCTACCTAGGAACTAGAATGCCTGAGGAGAGAAGCTCCCAGGGTAAAACTGGGAAGGAACTAAGGGAGGGATGAGGAGGAAGGGGAAGAAAGGGAAAAAGGGAGGATGGAGATGGGATAGGGGAGGGGGATTGGGGGATAATTAGGTTCGGTCTGAGGAAGAAGACCAAAAGGCCTAATTCCTCAGACCAAGAGCCTCTTCACCATGCCAAGGAGCCCCCCTTGAAGAGGTTCAGACCCCCAAAAATAAACCTATAAAAGCACTTACAATAATAAACTTACATAATAGGGCGAGTTGGGAGTGTTCGATTTCCGAGGGTCCACTGTACTTTTGGGTGTCTGGAGCAGATTAATTGGATTTACATTATTTATGAGAAATATTGCTTCAGTTTTTGTTGAATTTGGTTTTCGTCAGACTTTCTGTAACGAATTAATGATGAAAACCGAGGTTCCACTGTGTACTAAAATTTTTTTACCCATTCTTTTCAGGTTCTCAGTACAGTGGACCCCTGGTGTTCGTCCTGCTCCAAACTCGCCCTTTTATGCAAGTGTATTTTTTACATGCTTTTATAAGTGTATTTTTGGGGGTCTAAAAGGACTAGTCTACTTTACATTATTCCTTATGGGAATAAATTTGTTTGGTAATGGCACTTGAACAGCATTCTGGAATGAAAAAATCATGAACACCGGGGGTCCACTGTATTTCTTTAAATCAAAAATGTATCCTTTCACGTAATGATTAAGAATAAAGATTGATAAAGGTAAAATATAATATAATTAGCATTGAGACCATATTTCCCTTGGTCTCATAAATGTCAGAGACTATCACAGAAACAGACCATTGAACATTTACGAGAATTTTTTTAACCTAACCTTTAATAAATGCTTTATATCCTGTGTTTTTAACATTTGTACAAAGTGATTGATCGAACAAATAAATCTACCATGTGAATTACCAATGTTAAAGGAAAAATATTTTTGGCCTCAAAAGGCTCATGATTTTAACAAGTATTTTCAAGTTTTCAGTATTAAAAATAAAAATAATTTTAGCATATTATGAGACTTTTTCCCTTGGTCTCATATATGGACATTTCACCTCAATGAAAGCTTTATATACAATTTTTTTTCTTCTATTTATAAGTAATTGATAAAAAAAATCTACGACGTCAAATGCCAAATTGCTCAATACTCATGAGTCATACAGAAATTTGGTTGGGGTTAGTTGAAGCTGGGGCTAGTAGTGGGGTGATATAGAAATCAACCTCATTGTATTCATGGGGAAGCACTACTAGGCAAGGGTAACAGCACTTGGGGAATTGAAGGCATTCAGGTTTAATCCAATGAAGGGCTATAGAAATCAGCTTGTGTAAAAGATTGTTTCCATGAAAAAGGTAAGGCTTTCGGCAGGAAGAGCAAGTGCATCAGAGTGTTGTATCTAAAATGTATTCTGCTTGCCCTCTGACATACAGCGTAGTGTATTGTGTAAAGTGACCCAGCAATTCTTAAAGGCACTTAGCATTTTTTCATGAGGTATCAATGAGTGAGATGTGTGTCTGATTTGTAATCATGCCAAGATAATTTCCCATATCCAACAATGTTGGAAAGATGGCCAAATAAACTTAATTGTGGTTTAGTGGAGATTAATTTTATGTTCTTAACTTTGACCAATTGATAAACAATTGAAAAATAGTCCAATAAAAGGGGGCCTCCCTCCATAGAAGATTGGTACATTGTTAATGTCAGATCAAACAGTCAAATATGCATGTTCATAAGCAAGTGAGCATCAGGAATAAACAATGTCTGTTTGCTGGAAATACAATGTAACCTGAGTTAAATATGAAGTACAATGGGATATAGTAAGCCAAATTTCTGAATCACTTGTAAATACACTTTGGGAGTCTGAAACAATAAAGGAAGGAATGGAAATAATTCTAAGGCAAATAATTCTACTGTGAATATGCTGACTCACTCTAGTAAGTGTTCTTGGATTACACTACCTACGAAAACAGTTGCATACCTTACTCTTTCTGAGGATTTGGAGGGTGTATTAATCTGTAGTGGAGGGAAGGAGGGGTAGAGGTCATCCTAGGAAAGGATGGAGGTAAAAGAGGCTTTGTGTGCAAGGGGCCTGGACATACAGCAGACATGTGTTAGATAGGAAAGAATGGAGAAGAATGATTTTTAGGACCTGACAAGCTGTTGGAGTGTGAACAGGGTAATACTTTGTGAAGGAAGTTAGCTGTAGGTGAGAAGTACAATGCCTGCACTTTTGAATGATGGTGAAAGTGTTTCTTTTTTTTTTGGGTCATCCTGCCTTGGAAATGGCCATCGTGTTGAAAAAATAATATATACAGTAGGACCTAGGTAGTAAGTTGGTAGACAGCAATCGCCCAGGGAAGTGCTATTGTCCTGCCAAGTGAGTGTGAAATGGAAGCCTGTAATTGTTTTACATGATGGTAGGATTGCTGATGTTTTTGTCTCATAAACATGCAAGATTTCAGGTATGTCTTACTACTTATACTTACACTTAAGTCACACTACACATACATGTACAACCATATATATACATACCCCTCTGGATTTTCTTACTAGTTCTTGTTCTTGTTTATTTCCACTCATCTCAATGGGGAAGTGGAACAGAACTCTTCCTCCATAAGCTATGCGTGTTTTAAAAGGTGGCTAAAATGTCGGGAGCAAGGGGCTAGTAACCCCTTCTCCTATATATGTTACTATATTTAAAAGGAGAAACTTTTGTTTTTTCTTTTGGGCCACCCTGCCTCAGTGGCCACCCCGCCTCAGTGGCCACCCCGCCTCAGTGGAATATGGACGGCTTGTTGAAAGATGATGATACAGTAGGACACCATATCCATGGGGCATACCTTCCAAGGACCAAAACTGCGGATAGTAGCAAACCCTATAGTATACAAGTCCTATACATACCTATTATAAAGTTTAATTGATAAATTATGCATAATAAGTGGAGAATTACCACTTTTTCATTGATGGGAAGCACTTCACAGCTTCTCTTAGGCTTTGAAGAACTGCCAGCTTCTCTACTTTTGCACTTTGGGGCCATTATTATGCCAAATTAAGAGGTATTTTTGGGCCACAGTAAACTGTGGATAACAAATTGGTGGATATGGGGGTTCCACTGTATTTTTTTTTTTCAACAAACCAGCCATATTCCACCCAGGAAGGGTGACCCAAAAAAGAAATAAAGACTTTTAGCATCATTCAAAACTTTCACCATCATTCACACAGTATATATATTTGCCGATACTAATACTATGACACATCCTTAATTTGACTTAAATGATTATCTTGTTACTAATCACAATATGGTATAAAGCGTGGTAAATGACACAGACAAGTGGTTTATGAAGATACTCGAGCTGACGCTAGGACATGTCACTTTCCAGGTTGCCAGGACCAAAATATTTCATGTCATAGTGTTTGCTCACGTGTGTTTTGGACCACTAATTACCATATACCTTTACTACGCTAAGGAATGTGTTATGGTGCAGTCACTTAACGGTTCTAATTCCAGAAAACATGCCAACAAGAACCGCATTTTACTCCGGAAGCCTTGAAGAACTTCTTCTTTCACTCTGTTGAAAAAAATTCAAAACAATAAATGGAGTTAGTGGAAGGACCTGCAGAGTAAACGTAGCAAAATTAAAGAATATAAAAAGTCACAATACTGTAGCTGTTATAAAACACAAGTAAACTGCATTTACTGGTTTAAAAAACTGATAAATTGAAGAATTAGATACTTTTTCACCATTTGGGAATCTTTATTGTGGAAATGTTTCACCAACAAGTCGCTTTCTCAGTCCAATACAGAGATGAATGATGGAAGAGGAGGCGTTTGAGGTAATCAGTGTCTCAGCCTTGAGTCAGTGTTCAGTCCATCAAGATTGATGAACAACACATCGACTCAAGTTTGGGGGACTGATTACCTCAAACTCCTTCCACCATTCATCTCTGTACCGAGGAAGCCACTTGTTGATGAAACATTTCCATAATAAAGATTCCCAAATGTTGCAAAAGTGTAATTCTTTAGCCTGCACTTAGCAGAGGAAACTAATAACCATGTTTCGATCCATCCTGGACCACTGTAAAGTCAGTTGTGATTTGACAATGGTCTGTAATGGACTGAAATATCGTTGTAAGTGTCGTCTTCTAAGTACAGGTTATTTGTAATTAGAATAATTAAAAATTTGTTGATGACAATAATAAAGTGAGGGAGTAAGTGCTTGAGCAAATCTACAGATGTCAATGTGAAAAAAATTGAGTAATTTATGGCATCTGGCAGATGCCATAAATTGTAACAAGTCACAACAGAGAAGCTGGAATACGTACTTCATAAACCCACAATTAGAAGGTGCAACTTAACACGGTATTTCAATCTGTCCTGGACCATTATCAAGTTGAGAATTGATCCGAAAATGGTCTAGATTGATTGAAACGGTATCTAAAGTTTCATTTATAAATTGTGGGTTAATTGTGGACACGTATAATAAACACTGATCAATGGCAAAATAAGCCCACATTAAGCCAAGAAAACAGAAAATATCATGAGTATTGTATATTTCAGCTTCCCATTGAGTCTGTCTTCAGTCAACTGAATGTTATGTGTCTCCTCATGATATAATACATATTAATCAGTAAAAAAACATACAAGTTGTAAAGCAGTAAAGCCTCAGTCTAACAGACTAATTGGGGAGGGGTTACAAGTGGTTGGTACTGTAAAAGCAACCATGGTACATAGAGAGATCATTCTCCTGTGATCATAACAATAATGGAAAATTTTGCAACTAACAGACTTTGTCCGGTTTCTGAATCAATGACCCAGTGGAATTCATCCCCTATTTCTGAAACTCATTAGATTAAGGGTCATTAAATCAAGGGTTTACTATGTACAGAGGCAGGTCATATCAGTTTGCAACTTTTGTCCTTACGGTCAAATTTTACTGATGTTGTCATCATACTCTACATATAGTTGACAGATAATAATTATTTTTTAAAAGACTATGAATTTTGATTATCAGGACATTACAATTCTCACTAACCTTCCACATTTCGACATACTTCTCTTAAATACCAGCCTCACATTTATAACAGTTTGGTATGAATATGGTTACTGTTAAGACAAATAACTAACCTTTCATCTGCAGCTGAGAGTTTGGGCAGCATTTCTATAGCTTCTTGAAATGACGCACTACAATACAAAGGTGGGATTAATAAAAATTACAAATATATGCCATATTGATGGCATATTTTTGCATAATTGTATAGTCACATTGTGAACAATATTAAAGACTATAAAAATAAAAAGGCACAATACTATCACTGGAACAATACACAAATAACCCACACATAGAAGAAACTCATTATGATATTTCGGTACAACTTGGACTTTTAACTAGACACTCTTTAATGAAATGATTGATCCATATGGCATGAATTAAGATTTGGACATATTGTACAAGGTAAAGCTTTATATGAAGATGGTAGAGACAAACAGTGAGGACTAGTATTGCTAGTTGGTGTCTGGGGAGGCAGATCAATTAACCCTTTGACTGTTTCGGACGTATATATACGTCTTACGAGCCAATGTTTCTGACGTATTTATACGCCTAAATTCTAGCGGCTTCAAATGAAGCGGGAGAAAGCTGATAGGCCTACATGTGAGAGAATGGGTCTGCGTGGTGGGTGTGCACAGTATGAAAAAAATCGGGGACCCAGTGGTGCATTGTGGGAGCGCCATATTTGTAGTCCTTGTTCACCATGCCTGGCGGTAAGAAGTACCTCACTCCCCGGCGAATTGGAGGCCTCTCTTCCCAAGTGATAGTTCTAACAACGATGGAAGTGCCAGTGAAAGTGAATTCCATGGTTTTCAAAAGGGTGTGACCGAAAGAAGTGCCCAGGATAACATAATTAGTGATGAAAACCCAGATGACCCACAACCGTCCACATCTGGTGCTGGGCCGTCTCATTCACGTTCACCTGTACCAGAACGAAAGAGGAAACTATTTCAACGTGTAGAAGACTCTGATGTGAGCAGTGTAAGTGATGATGACAGTGATTTCAAAGCTACTGAAAGCAGTTCTAGTGGCGACAGTGAGGGAGATTATTCTCCAGTGAAGCGGCAGTATTTACGACGCAACATGCGTTCTGGTAGTGTGCCATATGCTATTCCAAGGAAAAGGAGTAAATCTCGGAGTACATCTCTTGGCCCTACACCACGAATTGATAGTGAAGATGACGATATTGTTACAATGGGGATGCGTAATGTGCGTGAGGCAGGTGGTGGTAGTGGTGGTGTTGGCAGTGGCATGAGTCATGTGCCACCACGAGCGGGCCACGCTGCTAACTCAGCACAACCACCATCAACCACCCCCACACTTCCACAACCTGCACAACCACAACCTGCACAGCCACAACCTGCACAACCACAACCACCTGTCAATATCCAGTATGCACCAGCAGACCGCATCTGGGATTGGCAGCAAGGTGACAATTTTGTTCCCAATCCCCATGACTTTGATGAAGCACAAAGTGGAATACGGCCATTGTGTACACTTGGGAACAATGCTACTGAACTAGAATGCTTTGAGTTATTCTTCGATGAACCCCTGATGGACATTATTGTCAGGGAAAGCAACACATACTATGAGTACACCATGGCAAACACATTTCTTTCACCAAATTCACGGCTACACCAGTGGAAGGACACAACTGTGGCAGAGATGTACCTGTTCTTTGCCACAATAATGCTTATGCCACATGTTTATAAGCACACTGTCACCACATACTGGTCGACAGAACGCCTGATTTCAACCCCAGGTTTTAGTGATATTATACCAGTGAATCGTTTTTTGATACTGTTGCGTATGCTTCACTTTTCTGATAAAACCAGGCCTGACAGAAACGACAGGTTATATAAGATCAGGAATGTGTTCATGTACCTGAAACAAAAGTGCTGTATGTATTTTTATCCCTTCAGGAAGCTTGTTATTGATGAGTCTTTGATTTTGTTCAAAGGCAGACTGTCATTCAAGCAGTATATACCAAGCAAGAGAAAACGCTTTGGTATAAAGTTGTTTGTACTGTGTGATTGCAAAAGTGGTCTGGTTCTGGATCTCATCTCAGACCACTAATAACACAACAAAAGGCAGCAGTTAGAATGATAACAAATTCTCACTCCAGGCAACATACTCCACCAATATTCAAAAACCTAAACTTACTCACCATACAAGACATCCATACTTTTTACTGTGCCTATTACATACATAGAACACTCTATGCAAATATTAACCCACCACTCAAACTTCTCCTTACCAATTTTAACAGGACACATGACCATAACACTAGACACAGATCACTCCTCGATGTTCCCCGTGTCCATCTAACACTATGTAAAAACTCAATGCATATAAAAGGCACGAAAATTTGGAATTCATTACCTGTCATTGCCAAAGAAACCCTACCTGTACCCCAATTCAAAATGATGCTAAAAAAACACCTTCTCACCCAAAGCTAATTGCTCAATATCAAACATTCCCAGCAAAGTAGAATAATCACTTAACGTAAAAACCTGACTAATCAATTGGATGTAAAACCTGTTATGAATATTACATAGCTAATTATTTCCACAACACTTACATTATAATGACCACGTAAACTAACTGCAATGCAATTGTTTTAAATTGTTATCTCACTCAATTAGTTGCATTGCTACAATAAATTGCTACAATTAATTGATATGTTCAACTTATATTCTATATTGATATGTTCAACTTATATTCAAACTTTATAACTTAGATATGCAACTTTACTTATTTTATAAATTATCAACCATAACTTTTTATTATTTTATTATTATTATTGCTTTAATTTGTTTAATCTGATTTAATTAATTTTATAATGAAGACAAAAGTACAAAACTATGTTTAAAAAATGTCATGACTAAACTATGTTCAAATTTCAATGCTTAAATACTCACCTATACTCATTGTAAACTATCTACAAAAATTCTTACAATTTAGTTTTAAGTTAATTTTAAGTCTGCCCAAAATGCCCTGCATATTAGGGGCTTTTGGAATGTACACCTCATGTAATCTCAATAACCAAATGTAATTCTTTGTATCATGTCCAAATAAACTATTATTATTATTATTATTATTGTGTACACTGGCAGTAATACATTAAGAGATACCATGAAGTTATTGGGTATCTCTGGTGATGTGGTTAGAACAATGATGGAACCATATCTTGGTAAGGGGCATATATTATATACTACTGATAACTGGTACACGAGCCCTTTACTCAGTGATTTCTTGCGAGTGAACATGACAGACGTGTGTGGCACAGTGCGTGCAAATCGTAAACATATGTCTAGGTTTGACGCTGGCACTCGTAGAGGTGAAGTGCAGGTGTTTGCTGCCAATGATATCATGGCATTTCGGTGGCAAGACAAACATGATGTCACATTGTTGACATCAGTTCACAGACATGAAATGGTAGACAGTGGAAGACAGAATAGAGAGACCAATGAACCCATTCTAAAACCTGCAGCTGTGATGGACTACAACCTCAATATGCACTTAGTGGACAAATGTGACATGCAGATTGGATTTGCTGATTGTGTATGCAAAAGTTATAAGTGGTACATAAAACTCTTTTTCCATCTTCTTGACATTTCCATGCTGAATGCTTATAACATGTACAAGTTGAAGACCAACAACAAACCCAAATATGGTGAATTTTGTTTGTCAGTCATCAGACAAATAATATTCAAGTACCAAGGAGCAACACCTGCAATAGACCAGCGCCCACGAAATTATCAACGCATGCCCTCTCGTCTGAGGCCTGGTGATCACTACCCCATACAAGTGCCTGCTACTACTCTCAAGAAAAATGCTCAGAAGAGGTGTTTTGTCTGTAAACATACCACAAAACGCCCACAAACACGCAGAGACACCCGTTTTATGTGTGAGGAGTGTAAAGTACCACTGTGCATATACCCATGTTTCAAAGAGTTCCACAAGCTGCAGGAGTTCTAGGAAAGTGTTCAGTGAGTGTACATATGTATATATATTATAGAACAATAGTAATGAACATTTTTTGTCATTGTTTGTTTGTGTAAACAAGTTTTGTAAACAATATAAGCATACTAATGTTTGTGCAATTATTGTGGTGCAAACAACGAGTGTATGTATATATATATACATTGCACCTTACTGTGGTCTCACAGGCCACATAAGTTACATAAAAAAAGAAAATAGTGAAAAAAACAAGAAATCTACGAATGGAAGTAAACAGAAGTTTACCGAGTCAGCGGAATTCACCGATGTTGCCATACGCAGCTCATATTCTGCCAACTTTACACCTCCATATCTCGGTAAGTACTGATCACAAAAATTTGTTTTTAGGCTTAAAACAATCAGCAAAATAATCCTAACATTTTGGTAAGAAAAAATAATTTTTTTTTTTTTTAATATTTCCCGACATAGAATGACAGTTTCAGAAAGGGGTCTCCGACAGTCAAAGGGTTAAACAAGATTCAGCAGATACTTAACACCCTATTATCTCTGAATCATTTCAATTTTGGTATTCAAGGTTAGCATACACTCTGAGCAACCTATAACTTATGCTCTGAACCTACATCCTATGCTCTGAACCTATATCCAATACTCTGAACCTATACCCTACTCTCTGACCCTAAATCCTATACTTTGAACCTGTATCTTATACTATGAACCTGTATCCTATGCTCTGAATCTATATCCATGCTCTGAACCTGTATCCTATGCTCTGAATCTATAATATCCTATATTTGGAGCCTATATCCCATACTCTGAACCTATATCCTATGCTCTAAACCTGTATCTTATACTCTGAATCTGTATCCTATACATACTGTGAACCTATATCCTATGCTTTGAGCATTTAGGTCAAGAGTTATGCCTTGGTCATTGTGAGTTTCTGGACAAACATCTTTTGGATCAGCATAATGGTTATCATATGCCTATTAAACTATACATATTTGAAATCAGCAGAATATAAAGGATTCTACTTATGTAACTTATTTCTATAAGTAAGGATTGATTGTGATCTCTTGACCTAGTTGCGAGGTCATCTTATAACCAATTGTATATCATCTGATAAAATATTTCATAATTAAAAATAAAGATTGATGTATTTTTTTCAGACCAAGAGCTCTTATCCTACACCTCAGCTCATTTCAAAGCATAGCCATATCTAAGATATGGGATGGACCCATAATAGTCAACTAACTCCCATTCATCTACATACTGCTAGGTGAACAGGGGCAACAGATGTAAGGTAACATGCTCATGTTTCCACCTCATGCTGTTTTTGCATTATTAGAAAGACAGCAACATAATGATAATAGTTAATGTGTTTTCCTTCTTTGGAGGTCCCTGCCCTCCACATTATGTGACTCTGAAGGAGAGATGGGGATGCTGCAGTCAGAGGGTAATCTGAAGTGTGGTGGCAGCACACTTCTGGAAAGACAGGGATTAAATGAAGAATGTAAAGAATGAAACGAGAAAATACTGTGACTAACAATATACGAAGAACCTGCACATAGGACTGAAACTTATGGCGACGTTTTGGCTCGACTCGGGCCATTAACTTGCCGCACAGTGTGACTATTTTATGGTCCAATCGTAAGTTTCAGTCTCCTATGTATGGGTTATATGTGTATGGAAAATGTGTTTTCTTCTTTGGGTCACCTTGCCTTGGTGGGAGACAGCCAATGAGGTTACAAAAAAAAAAAAAGTCATTAGGAAGTGCACAACCTCCAATAGCAACTGGAAAATGTAAGGTACAATAATCAGGTCGATGTGAGGCAGAGATGGGCAGTTTCAATTCCTCATATCAGCATCAAGGCACTTTCCTTTAAGGGTAGTCAATGAGAAGCAACCATGGCTCTCAATGCAAGGAATGAAGAAAGGTACAAAGATAATATACGTAGCTAAGCAGAAAACAATGAAGCTGCTATCTTCACCTTGCAGTTGAAGATATGTGGTTCCTCAGTACAGCTGTGAGTGCAGCCAAATCTATGTGTGCTTGGAGTGTTCCATAATTAGACCATTTACCAACACACGCAATAAGGCGAGACATCTCCTCTCCAACCCCCTCCACCACTCGACCAACAAGTCCTCCAACAAGGCCTGGCCACACACCAACAACCTGTTAAAAAATCCAGTAGCAAGATCATTAATTATATAAAAAAGTTCCAGATAATTCCAAATTATCAAACAGAAACAAAAAAAATTCTTTAAAACATGAATGAAAATAAATGTGTGTATGTACAGAGTACAGTACTGTACTTGGGAACCAATTCTAGTTCTACTTCTGCCGAATTGCATTACAAACGTGTGTTAAACATGACCATCCTTTGTGCTATTGTTTCCTATATAAATAACCCATCTGTAAATAAAAAAACTAGGACTGCAACCCATGTCTAGGTTTGGACTTCCTTTATATTATCATCAACTAATTATAGACCAATATCTAACTTACCTCTGCTTTCTAAAATCTTTGAAAAATTAATTCATAAGCATTACACACACAAACCGCACATATAAAAGGGAGGAGCTTACGACGACGTTTCGGCCCGACTTGGACCATTTACAAAGTCACACTAACACACAGAGACGGAAGAAGGGGTATTTATAGGCAGGCAGACAGGGGAGGGTACAAGAGAGTGGGGAAATAATGGAGTAAGTAGTGGAAGTGGTAGTAGTAGTAATAGTAGTAGTGGAGACAGTCATATACAAGAAAGGGAGCACTGCAATGAGGCTAGCGGCCCGCAAGGGTGGGACGAGAACACAGAGGGAGGAAAGGCGAATAAAATGAAGGACAAATACAAGGCAAAAGAAAAGAAAGAAAGGAAAACCCATAGGAGAAAAAAGGAGAAGGGGGAAGAGAAGAAAGGGGAAGGAATCAGGTTAAGTCACGGGTGTTCTGAAGTTTAGAGCATTTAACAATGTAATGAGAGAGGAAAGCATCAACAGAGACAAAGCCAGGGCTAAGATTCATACAGGGAAAGTTGTGTATAAGGGAGGATTCAACCAGGCGGCGACTATGAAAGTTGGACGTAGGGTAGACAGTTTTAGCAGAAGACCAATCAATAGGATGACTGTGATCTCTGACATGACAGAAAAGAGCATTATTAGTGTCGGCAAGCCTAACACTATTTTTGTGCTCCTTGAGTTTGTCAGAAAGAGATTGGCCAGTTTCTCCGAAGTACTGAAGAGGACAGGAGGAGCAAGAAATAGAGTAGACACCAGGAGAATCTGTGGAGGGAGGGGAGGTATGAACTAGATTAGTGCGAAGAGTGTTAGTCTGACGAAAGGTAAGTTTGATGTCTAAGGAACGGAGAGAGTTGCTGAGATTAGAGAGACCAGAGATGTAGGGAAGGCAGAGGACTGGAGAGTTCTCAGGAGTAGAGGGTTTAGGAGAGAAGAAAGTCCGTTTGGCACGAAACTGGCCGATCTCTTTCTGACAGACTCAAGGAGCACAAAAATAGTGTTAGGCTTGCCGACACTAATAATGCTCTTTTCTGTCATGTCAGAGATCACAGTCATCCTATTGATTGGTCTTCTGCAAAAACTGTCTACCCTACGTCCAACTTTCATAGTCGCCGCCTGGTTGAATCTTCCCTTATACACAACTTTCCCTGTATGAATCTTAGCCCTGGCTTTGTCTCTGTTGATGCTTTCCTCTCTCATTACATTGTTAAATGCTCTAAACTTCAGAACACCCGTGACTTAACCTGATTTCTTCCCCTTTCTTCTCTTCCCCCTTCTCCTTTTTTCTCCTATGGGTTTTCCTTTCTTTCTTTTCTTTTGCCTTGTATTTGTCCTTCATTTTATTCGCCTTTCCTCCCTCTGTGTTCTCGTCCCACCCTTGCGGGCCGCTAGCCTCATTGCAGTGCTCCCTTTCTTGTACGTATATGACTGTCTCCACTACTACTATTACTACTACTACCACTTCCACTACTTACTCCATTATTTCCCCACTCTCTTGTACCCTCCCCTGTCTGCCTGCCTATAAATACCCCTTCCTCCGTCTCTGTGTGTTAGTGTGACTTTGTAAATGGTCCAAGTCGGGCCGAAACGTCGTCGTAAGCTCCTCCCTTTTATATGTGCGGGTTGTGTGTGTATTGTTCCAGTCACGGTATTGTGCCTTTTTTGTTAATTCATAAGCAGATCTATTCCTACCTCGTCTCCCACAACGTACTCAACCCGTGTCAGTTTGGATTCAGGACTAGCAAGAGCACAAATGATGCTATTATACACATGCTAGAGCTAATATTCTCCACACTTGAGAAGAAAGAAGTCCCACTGGGAATCTTCATTGATTTACGAAAAGCTTTTGATACAGTTGACCATGATTTACTGCTCACAAAATTAGCACACTCACTAAACTACCTAAAGTCATACCTTAGTAACAGAAGCCAATATGTGTACACAAATGGAGCTAACTCTTCCACAAAACAAATTACAGTCGGTGTCCCACAAGGAAGTGTCCTAGGACCACTCCTATTCCTCATTTACATCAATGACCTACCGAATGCATCACAACTACTCAAACCCATATTGTTTACAGATAACACTACATATGTCTTCTCTCGCCCAAACCCAGTCATACTGGCCAACACTGTTAATACTGAATTACAGAAAATATCAACCTGGATGATGACTAATTAGCTTACTCTCAATACTAACAAGACCTACTTCATTCAGTTTGGAAACAGAGCCACAAACGTTCCACTTAACATAACGCTCAATGGTTCTCCCATCACAAGACTCGCAGAGGGAAAATTCCTAGGAATCCACATTGACAGTAGCCTTAACCCTTAAACGGCCCAAACGTATATTTATGTTAGCTCGCCCAGTGCCACGAATCTTTTGAATTTTTTTTTATAGAAATAAAGAGCACATTTTTTTAAGTGTTATAGGATAAAAAAAAAAAGAATTTGGGTCAGTAGTTACCGAGATATGAGGCGGAGAAGTTGGCACTGGATGCTCACCTGACAGCAACAGGAGTCCTGCCGCTTGCAAAATCGTTGCCGATATACCTTTTTTTCACTTTTTTTTATTATTTTATATAATTTTTATGTTCTCATAATCACAATTTATAGTAGTTCTTGTGATTTCATAGCCAATCTGTGTTCTGACACTAATATTTGGTACTGAAATTGTACTCAAATAATAATAATGATAGTGCATAAAAATAATAATAGAAATAATGATAGTGAATAATAATGATAATAATAATAATAATAATAATAGTAGGTTGGTAGACAGCAACCACCCAGGGAGGTACTACCATCCTGCCAGGTGACTGTGAAACAGAAACCTGAAACTGTTTTACATATTGGTAGGATTGCTGGTGTCTTTTTTCTGTCTCATAAACATGCAAGATTTCAGGTACGTCTTGCTACTTCTACTTACACTTAGGTCACACTACGCAAACATGTACACGTTTATGTATACACACTCATCTGAGTTTTCTTTGATTTTATCTTAATAGTTCTTGTTCTTATAATTTTTCCTTTTCCTTTCATATCCATGGGGAAGTGGAATAAGAATCTTTCCTCCATAAGCCATGCGTGTTGTAAAAGTCAACTAAAATGCCAGGAAGAATGGGCTAGTAACCCCTTTTCCTGTATAGCTTACTAAAAAGAAAAAGAAGAAAACCGTCAAAGTGGGATGTTTGAATGTGCGTGGATGTTGTGCGAATGAAAAGAAAGAGATGATTGTAGATGTTATGAATGAAAAGAAGCTGGATGTCCTGGCTTTAAGTGAGACAAAGCTGAAGGGGGTAGGAGAGTTTCAGTGGGGAGAAATAAATGGGATTAGGTCAGGGGTTTCAAATAGAGTTAGAGCTAAAGAAGGAGTGGCAATAATGTTGAATAATCAGTTATGGCAGGTAAAGAAGGAATATAAATGTATAAATTCAAGGATTATGTGGAGTAAAATAAAGGTTGGATGTGAAAAGTGGGTTATAGTAAGTGTTTATGCACCTGGAGAAGAGAGAAGTGTAGAGGAGAGAGAGAGATTTTGGGAAATGTTGAGTGAGTGTGTGGGGAGTTTTGAACCAAGTGAGAGAGTAATTGTGGTTGGGGATCTTAATGCTAAAGTGGGTAAAAATGTTGTGGAGGGAGTAGTAGGTAAATTTGGGGTGCCAGGGGTAAATGTAAATGGGGAACCATTAATTGAGCTATGTGTAGAAAGAGGTTTGGTAATAAGTAATACATATTTTATGAAAAAGAGGATAAATAAATATACAAAGTATGATATAGAACGTAAGGAAAGTAGTTTGTTGGATTATGTATTGGTGGATAAAAGGTTGATGGGTAGGCTTCAGGATGTACATGTTTATAGAGGGGCAACAGATATATCAGATCATTATTAGGTTGTAGCTACAGTTAGAGTAAAAGGTAGATGGGACAAAAAGAAAATGGCAACAGCAAGTAAGAGAGAGGTAAAAGTGTATAAACTAAGGGAGGAGGAAGTTAGGGTGAGATATAAGCAACTATTGGCAGAAAGGTGGAATAGTGCAAGTATGAGTAGTGGGGTGGTTGAAGAGTGTTGGGATAGTTTTAAAAATGCAGTATTAGAATGTGGGGCAGAAGTTTGTGGGTGCAGGAGGAAAGAGGAGTGAGTGGTGGAATGAAGAAGTAAAGGGTGTGATAAAAGAGAAAAAGGTAGCTTATGAGAGGTTTTTACAAAACAGAAGTGTTAATAGAAGAGCAGAGTATATGGAGAGTAAAAAAAAGGTGAAGAGAGTGGTGAGAGAGTGCAAAAGAAGAGTGGATGAAAGAATGGGAGAGGCTCTGTCAAGAAATTTTGCTGAAAACAAGAAAAAATTTTGGAGTGAGATAAACAAGGTAAGAAAGCCTAGGGAACAAATGGATTTGTCAGTTAAAAACAGAGTAGGGGAGTTAGTAGATGGGGAGGTGGAGGTATTGGGTAGATGGCAGGAATATTTTGAGGAAATTTTAAATGTCGATGAAAAAAGGGAGGCGGTAATTTCATGTACTGGCCAGGGAGGTACAACATCGTTTAGGAGTGAAGAAGAGCAGGATGTGAGTGTGGGGGAGGTGCGTGAGGCATTACGTAGAATGAAAGGGGTAAAGCAGCTGGAACTGACGGGATCATGACAGAAATGTTAAAAGCAGGGGGGATATAGTGCTGGAGTGGTTGGTATTTTTGTTTAATAAATGTATGAAAGAGGGGAAGGTACCTAGGGATTGGCAGAGAGCATGTATAGTTCCTTTATATAAAGGGAAGGGGATAAAAGAGAGTGTAAAAATTATAGGGGAATAAGTTTACTGAGTATACCAGGTAAAGTGTATGGCAGGGTTATTATTGAAAGAATTAGAGGTAAGACAGAGAGTAGGATTGCAGATGAGCAAGGAGGCTTTAGAGTGGGTAGGGGATGTGTAGATCAAATGTTTACAGTGAAGCATATATGTGAACAGTATTTAGATAAAGGTAGAGAAGTTTTTATTGCATTTATGGATTTAGAAAAGGCATATGATAGAGTGGATAGGGGAGCAATGTGGCAAATGTTGCAAGTGTATGGAATAGGTAGTAAGTTACTGAAGGCTGTAAAGAGTTTTTATGAGGATAGTGAGGCTCAGGTTAGGGTGTGTAGGAGAGAGGGAGATTACTTCCCGGTAAAAGTAGGTCTTAGACAGGGATGTGTAATGTCACCATGGTTGTTTAATATATTTATAGATGGGGTTGTAAAAGAAGTAAATGCTAGGGTGTTGGGGAGAGGGGTGGGATTAAATTATGGAGAATTAAATGCAAAATGGGAGTTGACACAGTTACTTTTTGCTGATGATACTGTGCTTATGGGAGATTCTAAAGAAAAGTTGCAAAGGTTAGTGGATGAGTTTGGTAGAGTGTGTAAAGGTAGAAAGTTAAAAGTGAACATAGATAAGAGTAAGGTGATGAGGGTATCAAACGATTTAAATAAAGAAAAATTGGATATCACATTGGAGAGAGGGATTATGGAAGAAGTAAATGTTTTCAGATATTTGGGAGTTGATGTGTCAGCAGATGGGTTTATGAAGGATGAGGTTAACCATAGAATTGATGAAGGAAAAAAGGTGAGTGGTGCATTGAGGTATCTGTGGAGACAAAAAACGTTATCCATGGAGGCAAAGAAGGGAATGTATGAAAGTATAGTGGTACCAACACTCTTATATGGGTGTGAAGCATGGTTTGCAAATGCTGTAGTGAGGAGGAGGCTGGAGGCAGTGGAGATGTCCTGTCTAAGGGCAATGTGTGGTGTAAATATTATGCAGAAAATTAAGAATGTGGAAATTAGGAGAAGGTGTGGAGTTACTAAAAGTATTTGTCAGAGGGCTGAAGAGGGGTTGTTGAGGTGGTTTGGTCATTTAGAGAGAATGGATCAAAGTAGAATGACTTTGAGAGCGTATAAATCTGTAGGGGAAGGAAGGCGGGGTAGGGGTCGTCCTAGAAAAGGTTGGAGGGAAGGGGTAAAGGAGGTTTTGTGGGCGAGGGGCTTGGACTTCCAGCAAGCATGTGTGAGCGTGTTAGATAGGAGTGAATGGAGACGAATGGTTTTTGGGACAAGACGATCTGTTGGAGTGTGAGCAGGGTAACATTTTGTGAAGGGATTCAGGGAAACCAGTTAATTGATTTAGTTGGACTTGAGTCCTGGAAATGGGAAGTACAATGCCTGCACTTTAAAGGAGGGGTCTGAGATAGTGACAGCTGGGAGGGACTTTTCTCAGCTGTCGTATCTGAACTCCTCTGCAAAGACAGTGATTATGTATGAGTGTGGTGAAAGTGTTGAATGATGATGAAAGTATTTTCTTTTTTGGGATTTTCTTTCTTTTTGGGTCACCCTGCCTCGGTGGGAGACGGCCGACTTGTTGAAAAAAAAAAAAATAATAAAAGATTTGTGTCGCTGCCTTATCTCATCTGATCTCCACTAATGACTCTGGTGACATTTCACAAGAGGGGTGAGCCATGGTCTTATCTCTTCTTATCAGTCCAGTAATTACAGTGATGACATTTGACAGCTTACATTGCTTCCCTTTATTTGTTACGCAAACCTGTCTGTCTGTCTGTATCTGTGTGTGTGTCTGTCTGTCTGTCTGTGTGTCTGTCTGTCTGCCTGTGTGTCGTCTCCTTTCTGTCTGCTTGTCTCAGAGAGTAGCTCATGAACCAAATGGTATTACGCAGATCACAAGCACATTATAACATTTTGTCTTGGTTTTTTTATTTATCCTTGGTAATTTACACTATGTATAATTGTATTTACATATGTGTTCCTGTGAGATAGTGACAGATAGAGACAGAGACAGAAAGATACAGACAGACAGAGATAGACAGCCAATCAGGTACCCAGCTGACCAGCCAGCTGCTGGCCAGCCAGGTGGCCAACCAGCTGTTTGCCAGCCAGGTCCCCAGGCAGGCAGGCAGCCAGCTGGCCTGCCAGCCTGCCGACATCACTTTCCACTTCAAAGGGGAGTGTTAATATGACATGACATCAGTGAATCTATGGTGTTTGCCGCAGTGTTTGCTCTAGCTGGCCCTCAGTTTAACTGGTGCTCCCACAAGGTACTAAGTGGTCCAAGATTTTTTTTATATGGTGTTTGCTGGCCCTCAATTTAACTGGTGCTCCCACAAGGTACTAAGTGGTCCCAGATTTTTTTAATATGGCGCACACTGAGTGTTAAGACCCATTCTATGCTGACCAGGCATCTCAAGCCAATCGTGCCAAATTTGGAGGCAGGAAAAATAAAACGTAAATATATGTTTTGGGGCAATAGCAGTGCTAACGTAAATATACGTGTGGACCGTTTAAGGATTAAATTCCAAACACACATACAACAAATTTCCAAGAAAATATCAAAGACAGTAGGCATACTATCAAAGATATGCTACTATGTGCCTCAATCAGCTCTCCTTGCACTCATCTACCCTTATCTCACCTATGGAATTTGTGCATGGGGATCAACAACATTAAATCACCTTAGACCAATCATAACCCAGCAAAAGGCTGCAGTCAGAATGATAACAAATTCCCACTCTAGACAGCATACTCCACCAATATTCAAAAGCCTAAAACTACTCACCGTAAAGAACATTCACACTTATTCTTGTGCATACTACCTACATAGAATTCTACACTCTAATATAAACCCTCCGCTCAAAATTCTCCTCACCAACTTTAATAGGACCCATGATCAAAACACAAGACACAGATCACTTTTTGATATACCCCGTGTCCATATCACCCTGTGTAAAAATTCTATGCACATAAAGGGCCCCAAAATCTGGAATTCATTACCAGTAAATACTAAAATAACCTGGTCTGAACATCAATTTAAAACTCTTCTCAAAAACCACCTACTCACCCTAAACTAAATACTCATACTGTAAATTACTTTCACCAATGCTCACTGTTATTTTCCTATAATATAATTTCAATATTTACTATTGATGTAACCATCCTGCAAAACACTTGTCACACTGTAATATCCACAGATTGTAATTTGAGTACATTTATTAACTGTTATAAGTACGTAATTGTTTAACTAAAAGAAACTCAATCAACTTATCTAGTATTAAGTAGTCTATAAGCCATTAGATTAATCTGCCCTTAATGCCATGGCATGCTAGTGGATCTCTTTGCAATTCAGTTCATGTTTGTAATAACAAAATCTCGATGTAAACTTGCAATGAAATAAAAAGTTATTATTTATTATTATTATTATTACTAAGTAGCTCACTCTTGGTGCAGAAACTGGAAACTATTTATGAGTTCACTTATTCCTGGGCCTGAAGTCATTTTGCCTAGTTATATAGGAAAGTGTATCACCCTCATTTACGTGATTATTGACAAATTCTTTAAAATTATCTGGCATTTCGGAGTGGATGTCCCTCAGCCCATTGAACATTGAATTTTTTTAAATTTTACTAGTAAACTCCTTACCCATATAAATATCGTAATGCTAGAAGACTATGCAATAGTAACCTTGGATGGTCAATAATCCAGGATAACCTAAGACAGTTAAGCTGTGTGGCTTATTTCCATTGGTCCTCCACCAGGATGCAACCCACACATCTACTAACTCCTAGGTATCTATTTACTGCTACCCAACAGTGTGCAGAATTACAATTTTTTTTTACCCGTCTCAATTATTACTACTGTACCTTATTGCCTAAAAGAACTTTTTCAGAAGGGTGATTAATACTGCAGGAACAAGAAATACCATACAAATAAATACAAGTATATAAGGCTGGAATCAAAACGTACATCATTTACTAACAGCAAAGCTACTATTAATATTTTCTTACCTCAGCATGAACATGTGTTATATTAATAAGAATCTCCTTAACATAAGTACGAACATCTGTGGGAGGGTGGTCGACCTTTTCCCAGTCGTAGTGGCCAAGATACATTGACCTTTCAATCATACCTGCCAAAAATATAAAACAAGGCATTTACCATAGGTGAGAGTAAAAAATTATCATGTGGTCATCACTGTATGTTGTTGGAAATACTTCACTATCAGTGCTAAAAATTATCATGTGGTGATCACTGTATGTTGTTGGAAATACTTCACCATCAGTGCTAAAAATTCACATCACATGTTCAACAATTCAGATGACTGAACAGGAAAACTTTTTTTTTTTTTTGTACATCAGCCATCTACCAGTGAAGTATGGTTAAGATAAATATCCCTTGGCCAGATCTAATGGTACTAATGTTCAAGTACATATACAATACTATATAATTTATATATACATATATGTGTATACGTATCTTTCTTCTTTCAACACGTCGGCCGTTACCCACCGAGGCGGGGTGGCCCAAAAGGAAAAACGAAAGTTTCCCCTTTTACATTTAGTAATATATACAGGAGAAGGAGTTACTAGCCCCTTGCTCCAAGCATTTTAGTCGCCTCTTACGACACGCATGGCTTACGGAGGAAGAATTCTGTTCCACTTCCCCATGGAGATAAGAGGAAATAAGAACAAGAACTAGTAAGAAAATAGAAGAAAACCCAGAGGGGTGTGTGTATATACATATGCTTGTACATGAATGTGTAGTGTGACCTAAGTGTAAGTAGAAGTAACAAGACATACCTGAAATCTTGCATGTTTATGAGACAGAAAAAAGACACCAGCAATCCTACCATCATGTAAAACAAATACAGGCTTTCGTTTTACACTCACTTGGCAGGACGGTAGTACCTCCCTGGGCGGTTGCTGTCTACCAACCTACTACCTATTTTTTTTTTTTATTAACACATCGGCCGATTCCCACCAAGGCAGGGTGGCCCGAAAAAGAAAAACTTTCATCATCATTCACTCCATCACTGTCTTGCCAGAAGGGTGCTTTACACTACAGTTATAAAACTGCAACATTTACACCCCTCCTTCAGAGTGCCGGCACTGTACTTCCCATCTCCAGAACTCAAGTCCGGCCTGCCGGTTTCCCTGAATCCCTTCATAAATGTTACTTTGCTCACACTCCAACAGCACGTCAAGTATTAAAAACCATATGCCTCCATTCACTCCTATCAAATACGCTCACACATGCTTGCTGGAAATCCAAGCCCCTCGCACACAAAACTTCCTTTACCCCCTCCCTCCAACCTTTCCTAGGCCGACCCCTACCCCGCCTTCCTCCACTACAGATTTATACACTCTCGAAGTCACTCTGTCTCGTTCCATTCTCTCTACATGTCCAAACCACCTCAACAACCCCTCCTCAGCTCTCTGGACAATCGTTTTGGTAATCCCGCACCTCCTCCTAATTTCCAAACTCCGAATTCTCTGCATTATATTCACACCACACATTGACCTCAGACATGACATCTCCACTGCCTCCAGCCTTCTCCTCGTTGCAACATTCATCACCCATGCTTCACACCCATATAAGAGCGTTGGTATAACTATACTCTCATACATTCCCTCTTTACTTCCATGGACAAGGTTCTTTGTCTCCACAGACTCCGAAGTGCTCCACTCACCCTTTTCCCTCATCAATTCTATGATTCACCTCATCCTTCATAGATCCATCCACCGACATGTCCACTCCCAAATATCTGAATACATTCACCTCCTCCATACTCTCTCCTCCAATCTGATATCCAATCTTTCGTCACCTATTCTTTTTGTTATCCTCATCACCTTACTCTTTCCTATATTCACTTTCAATTTTCTTCTTTTACACACCCTACCAAATTCATCCACCAACCTCTGCAGCTTCTCTTCAGAATCTCCCAAAAGCACAGTGTCATCAGCAAAAAGCAACTGTGACAACTCCCACTTTGTATTTGCTTCTTTATCTTTTAGCCCAACACCTCTTGCCAAGACCTCGCATTCACTTCTCTTACAACCCCATCTATAATATATTGAACAACCACGGTGACATCACACATCCTTGTCTAAGGCCCACTTTTACTGGGAAATAGTCCCCTTCCCTCCTACACACTCTAACCTGAGCCTCACTATCCTCATAAAAACTCTTCACTGCTTTCAGTAACCTTCCTCCTATTCCATACACCTGCAACATCTGCCACATTGCCCCCTATCTACCCTATCATACGCCTTTTCCAAATCCATAAATGCCACAAAACATCTTTACCCTTATCCAAATACTGTTCACCTATATGTTTCACTGTAAACACTTGGTCTACACACCCCCTACCTTTCCTAAAGCCCCCTTGTTCATCTGCTATCCTGCTTTCTGTTTTACTCTTAATTCTTTCAATAATAACTCTACCATACACTTTACCAGGTACACTCAACAGACTTATTCCCCTATAATTTTTGCACTCTCTTTTGTCCCCTTTGCCTTTATACAAAGGAACAATACACGCTCTCTGCCAATCCCTAGGTACCTTACCCTCTTCCATACATTTATTAAATAATAGCACCAACCACTCCAAAATTATATCCCCACCTGCTTTTAACATTTCTATCTTTATCCCATCAGTCCCAGCTGCCTTACCCCCTTTCATTCTACCCACTGCCTCACGAACTTCCCCTACACCCACAACTGGCTCTTCCACACTCCTACAAGATGTTATTCCTCCTTGCCCTACACACGAAATCACAGCTTCCCTGTCTTCATCAACATTTAACAAATCCTCAAAATATTCTCTCCATCTTCCCGATACCTCTAACTCTCCATTTAATAACTCTCCTCTCCTATTTTTAACTGTCAAATCCATTTGTTCTCTAGGCTTCCTCAACTTATTAATCTCATTCCAAAACTTTTTCTTATTTTCAACAAAATTTGCTGATAACATCTCACCCACTCTCTCATCTGCTCTCTTTTACATTGCTTCACCACTCTTTTAACCTCTCTTTTCTCTCCATATACTCTTCCCTCCTTGCATCACTTCTACTTTGTAAAAACCTCTCATATGCTAACTTTTCTCCCTTACTACTCTCTTTACATCATCATTCCACCAATCGCTCCCTCTTCCCTCCCGCACCCACTCGCCTGTAACCACAAACTTCTGCTGAACACTCTAACACTACATTTTTAAATCTACCCCATACATTTTCGACCCCATTGCCTACACTCTTACTAGCCCATCTATCCTCCAATAGTTGTTTATATCTTACCCTAACTGCCTCCTCTTTTAGTTTATAAACCTTCACCTCTCTTTTACTTACTGATTCTATTTTCCTTGTATCCCATCTACCTTTTACTCCCACTGTAGCTATAACTAAAAAGTGATCTGATATATCTGTAGCCTCTATAAACATGTACATCCTGAAGTCTACTCAACAGTCTTTTATCTACCAATACATAGTCCAACAAACTACTGTCATTACGCCCTACATCATATCTTGTATACTTATTTATCCTCTTTTTCTTAAAATATGTATTACCTATAACTAAACCCTTTCTATACAAAGTTCAATCAAAGGGCTCCCATTATCATTTACACCTGGCACCCCAAACTTACCTACTACACCCTCTCTGCATGTTTCTCCCACTTTAGCATTTAGGTCCCCTACCACAATTACTCTCTCATTTGGTTCAAAAGTTCCTATACATTCGCTTAACATCTCCCAAAATCTCTCTCTCTCCTCTACACTCCTCTCTTCTCCAGGTGCATACACGCTATTATGACCCACTTTTCGCATCCGACCCTTATTTTAATCCACATAATCCTTGAATTTACACATTTATATTCCCTCTTTTCCTTCCATAACTGATCCTTCAACATTATTGCTACCCCTTCCTTAGCTCTAACTCTCTCAGATACTCCTGACTTAATCCCATTTATTTCTCCCCACTGAAACTCGCCTACCCCCTTCAGCTTTGTTTCGCTTAGGGCCAGGACATCCAACTTCTTTTCATTCATAACATCGGCAATCATCTCTTTCTTATCATCCGCACTACATCCACGCACATTCAGACAACCCAATTTTATAAAGTTTTCTTCTTCTCGTTTTTAGTAGATTTGTACAGGAGAAGGGGTTACAAGCCCATTGCTCCCGGCATCTTAGTAGCCTCATACGACACGCATGGCTTACGGAGGAAGATTCTTTCCACTTCCCCATGGACAATAGAGAAAATAAAAGGAACAAGAGCTATTAAGAAAAGAAAAAAACCTAGATGTGTGTATGTATATATATGCATGTGTATGCCAGTGTAGTGTGACCTAAAGTGTAAGTAGAAGTAGCTAGATATACCTGTTATCCAGCGTGTTTATGAGACAGAAAAAAGACACCAGCAATCCTACCATCATGTAAAACAGTTTCAGGTTTCTGTTTCACAGTCACCTGGCAGGACGGTAGTACCTCCCTGGGTGGTTGCTGTCTACCAACCTACTACCTATTATATATACATATTCTTTTCTTTTAACACGTCGGCCGTTTCCCACCGAAGTGGGGTGGCCCAAAATGAAAAACGAAAGTTTCCCATTTTACATTTAGTAATATATACAGGAGAAGGGGTTACTAGCCCCTTGCTCCCAGCATGTTAGTCGCCTCTTCGACACGCATGGCTTACGGAGGAAGAATTCTGTTCCACTTCCCCATGGAGATAAGAGGAAATAAGAACTAGTAAGAAAATAGAAGAAAACCAGAGGGTGTGTATATATTCTTGTACATGAATGTGTAGTGTGACCTAAGTGTAAGTAAAGTAGCAAG
>WNWK01009036.1:5000-50000 GCA_009830355.1 Cherax destructor
AAACCCACAGCGCCTCTGCTCTCTGTGGTCAGAAAAGCAGACAAGTTTTAGTGGTTAAAAGTGAACAATCAGAATCTAGTTGTTGTACTTAAATATAAACCACCAGATACAACTTCCTATATCTTGGTGACTATAATTTAAGATATCTTAAAATGGAAGAGTATAGCACAGACTGTAATAACAGAGAAAATACCTAAAACTTCTGCAATAAATTTGCCTTAAGTCTGGAGACAGCGGAACCGACCGGGTTAAGCAATACATAAGAACATAAGAAGAACATAAGAAAGAAGGAACACTGCAGCAGGCCTACTGGCCCATGCCAGGTCAGGAACATAATGTTGTCGAAGACAGCAAATTCACATACAACCTAATCGGAATTCAGACCTACATATATACACTGGTCTGGAATACTGAAACACAATAATGTGGTGGAATTCAACAAATTCAACTCCAACAAAAAGAACATCAACTGGGAACAGATCACTTGTGATTTTAATGAAGTTTACTGGGAAAACGACATGACTAACTGAACAAGTATCCTGGGAGGATAAGCTCACTGGCATCTGAAGTGCTACAGCTCACTGGCATCTGAAGTGCTACAGCTCACTGGCATCTGAAGTGCTACAGCTCACTGGCATCTGAAGTGCTACAGCTCACTGGCATCTGAAGTGCTACAGCTCACTGGCATCTGAAGTGCTACAGCTCACTGGCATCTGAAGTGCTACAGCTCACTGGCATCTGAAATGCTACAGCTCACTAGCATCTGAAGTGCTACAGCTCACTGGCATCTGAAGTGCTACAGCTCACTGGCATCTGAAGTGCTACAGCTCACTGGCATCTGAAGTGCTACAGCTCACTGGCATCTGAAGTGCTACAGTTCACTGGCATCTGAAGTGCTACAGCTCACTGGCATCTGAAGTGCTACAGCTCACTGGCATCTGAAGTGCTACAGCTCACTGGCATCTGAAGTGCTATAGCTCACTGGCATCTGAAGTGCTACAGCTCACTGGCATCTGAAGTGCTACAGACGAATACTTTCACGAAAAAGGACGAAATGATACAAATTAGAGAGAGGTGCTAGCTTTACAGGCGAAGACGACCAAAAATAGTTTCTCAACAGAAGCAAACTTTCTGAAGAACTAAAAGAAACACTGGTTAAAGGAATGGAGAAAGTCAAGTTCAAACTGAGTGAGTCATATACCAGGAGAGACTGACGGAACAAAGAGACATAAATGAAATTAAAGCAAAAATTAAAATACTTTCAATCGCAAAATCCAGGGCAAAAACCACATAGTAATCGTGTTCTCACTTAAAGGAGATGGAACATCACTGATGATAACAAATAAGTGACATACTAGCCACAACACAACCCTGTGTTCAGTGGGTCAATAGTCAATTTAAAAACTAACGACCCAAATGAGTTAAACATGAATGACTCAAAACAATGGCGACATTTCCCACAATTTCCTACGTAACCCTAACTCCACTTGACATTGAAAAAGTCATTGATAGCATGCACACGCACTCTGCCCCACACCCACACTTTTGCAATTTAATAAAATTATAGACTGATGGTGCTAACATCATCAAAATCTCTGAAATGGTCTTAAGAACCAAGAGTGTCAATCCCATGGAAACTTGTCCAGTTCTCTCTTGAAGACAGTGAGTGGTGTGTTGGTAATCCCCCGCCCTCTCTTGTGTATAAAGGGAGGTTATTGAAAAAGTCTTGGTTCCTTCACAATTATAAAGTTTTCCCTTATTGTACTAATTGCATCCCTGCTTATCATTATAAATATTTTGCAAGGACTGCCAAGCTTCTTACGTTCATGGGGAATGATCTGTGTGAACATATTTTTGGATCAATCCTTCTAGAATTTTGCAGGTATAGATTATAATACATCTTTCTCACCAACCCAAGGAGTACAGGTCGAGGGACTTCAAACGTTCCCAATAATTTAGGGGCTTGACTATCTCTGTGAAGAGTACTGAAATTTCTCTGCACATTCTACGGGTTTACAATTTTGTCTGCCTTGAAGGTAGCTGTTAAGAGTACATCAGTACTCCAGTCTAGAGAGTACAAGAGACTTGAAGAGTAACATCACTGGCTTGGCAACTTTTTATTTTGATGGTTCTAGTTATCCACAGCTTATCATTTACCTTGTGGCTGTGACAGTGACACTGTTGTCATCCATGAGAGGAGAAGTGGAATTTGTATGATATCACCATCATGACAGAGCAGGTCATTAAAAACCATATATAAGAGACAGGTAAAAGAATGGATGGATAGGGAGACAAATTTGGAACATATTATCTAAATTCGCACATACATTAATAAATAACAATGCAGATTCAATACATACTTCAGAAAACAAGTCTGAACAACATGAACACACTACCTGTACTAAGCAACTCCCACTGCATGTACACTGACTCACGATAACATAAGCAGGGTTAAACTGCATTACTTTAAATTACAGAGAGGCCAGGCAGGTCCTATTGGATGAGGGGGGAGAGAGTTCAGCCGGTACACTGGTCCGGGGCCCGGCCGGTACACTGGTCCAGGGCCCGGCCGTTAATCCCTGAAGGGAACCATTACCATAGACGTTTTATTTTGATTTTGTCATTTCATTTCTTTTTTTGGTCATTTCAACTATTTTTAGTTTATTTAGAAAAAATAATTATGCAAAATTCACTCAGATTGGGGTCCCTCAGTCTGCCCCCAGGGGCCCCAAAGCAGTCTTTGAGGCTTTGAGGCCAGGTCGCTAGGCAAGCTTAGAATAAGAAAAAACATGTTAGTCCATATAGTTACATACCAAGAATGACAGTCAACATACACTCATGTAAAAACACACTTACATAATTATATGAGTACCTTGTGGAAAGGGGAGGAGAAAGATCTTCCTGAGCAGTGGTACAGCAGTGTACAGCAGTGATACAGCAGTGGTAGAGCAGTGTACAGCAGTGTACAGCAGTGGCACAGCAGTGTACAGCAGTGGTACAGCAGTGGTAGAACAGTGTACAGCAGTGGTACAGCAGTGGTACAGCAGTGTACAGCAGTGGTACAGCAGTGTACAGCACACACACACACACACAGTAGCCTCTTACATACGCTCACAACAACAATCTTCACTATACTCTCCTAACATAACCACCCACCCTTCTCACCCGCTAACATTAAAACACATGATATACTAATACACTACTACAACACAAGATATACTAATACACTACTACAACACATGATATACTAATACACTACTACAACACAAGATATACTAATACACTACTACAACACATGATATACTAATACACTGCTACAACACATGATATACTAATACACTACTACAACACATGATATACTAATACACTACTACAACACAAGATATACTAATACACTACTACAACACATGATATACTAATACACTACTACAACACATGATATACTAATACACTACTACAACACATGATATACTAATACACTACTACAACACATGATATACTAATACACTACTACAACACATGATATACTAATACACTACTACAACACAAGATATACTAATACACTACTACAACACATGATATACTAATACACTACTACAACACAAGATATACTAATACACTACTACAACACATGATATACTAATACACTACTACAACACATGATATACTAATACACTACTACAACACAAGATATACTAATACACTACTACAACACAAGATATACTAATACACTACTACAACACATGATATACTAATACACTACTACAACACATGATATACTAATACACTACTACAACACATGATATACTAATACACTACTACAACACATGATATACTAATACACTACTACAACACATGATATACTAATACACTACTACAACACATGATATACTAATAAACTACTACAACACATGATATACTAATACACTACTACAACACATGATATACTAATAAACTACTACAACACATGATATACTAATACACTACTACAACACATGATATACTAATACACTACTACAACACATGATATACTAATACACTACTACAACACATGATATACTAATACACTACTACAACACATGATATACTAATACACTACTACAACACATGATATACTAATACACTACTACAACACATGATATACTAATACACTACTACAACACATGATATACTAATACACTACTACAACACATGATATACTAATACACTACTACAACACATGATATACTAATACACTACTACAACACATGATATACTAATACACTACTACAACACATGATATACTAATAAACTACTACAACACATGATATACTAATACACTACTACAACACATGATATACTAATACACTACTACAACACATGATATACTAATACACTACTACAACACATGATATACTAATACACTACTACAACACATGATATACTAATACACTACTACAACACATGATATACTAATAAACTACTACAACACATGATATAGTAATACACTACTACAACACATGATATACTAATAAACTACTACAACACATGATATACTAATACACTACTACAACACATGATATACTAATACACTACTACAACACATGATATACTAATACACTACTACAACACATGATATACTAATACACTACTACAACACATGATATACTAATACACTACTACAACACATGATATACTAATACACTGCTACAACACATGATATACTAATACACTACTACAACACATGATATACTAATACACTACTACAACACATGATATACTAATACACTACTACAACACATGATATACTAATACACTACTACAACACATGGTATACTAATACACTACTACAACACATGATATACTAATAAACTACTACAACACATGATATACTAATACACTACTACAACACATGGTATACTAATACACTACTACAACACATGATATACTAATACACTACTACAACACATGGTATACTAATACACTACTACAACACAATATATACTCACAGTCTATTACAACACAACATAAACAGTACTTTCGTATGTGACACAGCAGACAATAGAAAGGTATCTTATTAAAGTTACTTGACAAGACAATCAGCTACAGATACCTACAGACATTAACGGGGGTTAATGCCCCCAGGGCCCGGTCCCGGTCCCAGACCAAGCTTCATGGTGAAGGCCTCTTGCTCTCCTAGGGACCAGTCATTCCAGAGTTCTCCAAGTATAAAAGGAGATGGTAACATTTATGAAGGGATTCAGGGAAACCGGTTAGCCGGACTTGAGTCTTGGAGGTGGGAAGGGCAGTACCTGCACTCTGAAGGAGGGGGTGGGGATATTTACAGATTTTAACCGTAGTATCGACGCCCCTCTGGAAAGACAGTGATGGAGTGAGTGATGGTGAAAGTGTTTCTTCTTTTTGGGTCACCCTACCTCGGTGGGAAACAGTCTGTTTGTTGAAAAGAAAAACTGAGATGAATCTTCCCCGCCCATATACCAGAGACCTATATTTCAGGGATTTCATGTGTTCCAATAATTTAGGTTTTGACTGAATTTATTCGGATATTATTATTATCATTGCTATGTTCATGAGCATTTGTTCCGGAATCACTAAAGTTGCCACTCAGAAAAGTTTCTAATGTGTAGAAACCATAGTGAAGACTGTGTTGAGCAGGCCAGCAGAAGTAGAGGCAGCAAGACCCATGATTACTGCTCTCTACCAAGCCAGTAGGTGGTACACAACACCTGAGCAATCACAAGTAATGAGTTTTGATCCAAGGAAGATGATGGTTGATCAATATCAAAAGTACCTCAGCAGCATCAAGGCACCACGCTCCAAGGTATCAATCTTTGCTCCAACAATGGCGTTCCCGGTGACCGTATTTGCTTGGACCTCCTCCTCTTTTCTGCAACATTGCAAGCTCCTGGTGATGTGTTGATTGCAACACGAAAGGCCTAGAGCTATAATTCAACTCGCCCCGTGTTCACGATATAAAATGCAACGATCAACAGTCCCGTCAGAGTGACAAAACATAGAAGTGTATATCGGTCGCTGGCCGACCCCCGAAAGTTATCCCCGTATTAAGAACATAAGAAAAAAGGAACACTGCAGCAGGCCTACTGACCCATGCGAGGCAGGTCCATCACTCACCGGCTTAGACCTGACCACCTGGAACTAACTTTCTCCAGGTAAACTCCAGGTAGTCAGGTCAATTCCACTTAAGGAATTAGTACGGAATCTGACCTAGTAGCACAAGCTAGTCAGGTCCAACTCACACCCACCCACACCCACTCATGTATTTATCTATTTTTAAAACTACACAACATCTTAGCATCTATGACGGTACTCGGGAGTTTGTTCCACTCATCCACAACTCTATTACCAAACCAGTGCTTTCCTATATCCTTCCTGAATCTGAACTTTTCCAACTTGAAACCATTGCTGCGAGTCCTGTCTTGGCTGGATATTTTTAGCACGCTATTTACATCCCCTTTATTTATTCCTGTTTTCCATTTATACACCTCAATCATATCCCCCCTAATTCTACGTCTTTCAAGAGAGTGCAGATTCAAGGCCCTCAGTCTATCCTCATAGGGAAGATTTCTGATACATGGGATCAACTTTGTCATCCTCCTTTGTACGTTTTCCAGAGCATTTATATCCATCCTGTAATACGGTGACTAGAACTGTGCAGCATAATCTAAATGCACGCGATAGGAATAGTGCAGAGTGCGGCATAAGAGTCTAATGGAGTTAAATATTTATACTGGAGAGTTAAAGTAATTAGAAGAGGCATTTAAGACTTATCATAAGGAAACTCATATTTCAACTTCACACTACCTACCTCCCACTCACCACAATACCTACCTCCCACTCACCACAATATCTACCTCCCACTCACCACAATATCTACCTTCCACTCACCAGACATCACACTATCTACCTCCCACTCACCAGACATCACAATATCTACCTTCCACTCACCAGACATCACACTATCTACTTCCCACTCACCAGACATCACAATATCTACCTCCTACTCACCAGACATCACACTACCTCCCACTCACCACAATATCTACCTCCCACTCACCAGACATCACACTATCTACCTCCCACTCACCAGACATCACAATATCTACCTCCCACTCACCACACTATCTACCTCCCACTCACCACACTATCTACCTCCCACTCACCAGACATCACAATATCTACCTCCCACTCACCAGACAACACACTATCTACTTCCCACTCACCAGACATCACAATATCTACCTCCTACTCACCAGACATCACACTACCTCCCACTCACCACAATATCTACCTCCCACTCACCAGACATCACACTATCTACCTCCCACTCACCACACTATCTACCTCCCACTCACCACACTATCTACCTCCCACTCACCACACTATCTACCTCCCACTCTCCACAATATCTACCTCCCACTCTCCACAATATCTACCTCCCACTCACCAGACATCAAACTATTTACCTCCCACTCACCAGACATCACACTATCTACCTCCCACTCACCAGACATCACACTATCTACCTCCCACTCACCACACTATCTACCTCCCATTCACCACACTACCTCCCACTCACCACAATATCTACCTCCCACTCACAACACTATCTACCTCCCACTCACCAGACATCACAATATCTCCTCCCACTCACCACACTATCTACCTACTACTCACCAGACATCACATATCTACCTCCACTCACCACACTATCTACCTCCACTCACCACAATATCTACCTCCCACTCACCACACTATTACTCCACTCACCACACTATCTACCTCCCTCACCACACTATCTACCTCCCACTACACACTATCTACTCCACTCACCACACTATCTACCTCCACTCCACACTATTACTCCACTACCAACATCAACTATTACCTCCCTACATTACCTCATCACACACTACCTCCCACTCACCACACTATCTACCTCCCACTCACCACACTATTACCTCCACTCACCAACATCCTCATCCCACATCTACCTTACCACTACCTCCACTCACCACACTTCCACTCCCATACTTCACTACACATTACTCACTACACTATTCCTCACTACCACATCTACCTCCACTCACCACACTATTACTCCCACTCACCACACTATCTCCTCCTCATTTCCTACTACTATTACTCTCACCCACTATTCCATCACACTATTACTCCCACTCACCACACTATCTACCCCTCACACTATCACTCCACTCACCACACTATCTACTCCACTCACCACACTATCTACCTCCACTCACCACACTATCTCTCCACTACATTTACTACCACACATCTACTCCACTCACACATACTCCTTCACCACATATTCTCCCACCACACTATCACCCCACTCACCACTATCTACTCACTCACCACATATCTACCTCCACTCACCACACTATCTACCTCCCACTCACCACACTATCTACCTCCCACTCACCACACTATCTACCTCCCACTCACCACACTATCTACCTCCCACTCACCACACTATCTACCTCCCACTCACCACACTATCTACCTCCACTACCACACTATCTACCTCCACTCACCACACTATCTACCTCCACTCACCACACTATCTACCTCCACTCACCACACTATCTCCTCCACTCACCACACTATCTACCTCCACTCACCACACTATCTACCTCCACTCACCACATATCTCCTCCACTCACCACACTATCTCTCACTCCCCGCACTCACCACACTATCTCCTCCACTCACCACATATCTACCTCCCACTCACCACACTATCTACTCCCACTCACCACTATCTACCTCCACTCACCACTATCTACCTCACTCACTCACACTATCTGCACTCCACTCACCACATATCTACCTCCCACTCACCACACTATCTGCCTCACTCATCACATAATCTGCCTTATCCCTACGCACACTATCTACGCTCACTCCACTCACACTGTCTGCTATCATCACTCACGTATATCGCTATCACTACACTATCTACTCTACTCACCACACTATACCTCCACTCACCACACTACTACTCCCTCACCACTATTACTCACTCACACACTATCTACCTCCACTCACCACACTATCTACCTCCACTCACCACACTATCTACCTCCCATCTCACCACACTATCTCACTCTCCACTCACCACACTATCTACCTCCACTCACCACACTATCTACCTCCACTCACCACCTATCTCACTCACCACACTATCTACCTCACTCCCACACTATCTACCTCGCACTCACACACTATCTACCTCCACTCACCACACTATCTACCTCGCACTCACCACACTATCTACCTCCACTCACCACACTATCTACCTCCACTCACCACACTATCTCCTCCCACTCACCACACTATCTACCTCCACTCACCACACTATCTACCTCCACTCACCACACTATCTACCTCGCACTCACCACACTATCTACCTCGCACTCACCACACTATCTACCTCCCACTCACCACACTATCTACCTCGCACTCACCACACTATCTACCTCCCACTCACCACACTATCTACCTCGCACTCACCACACTATCTACCTCCCACTCACCACACTATCTACCTCGCACTCACCACACTATCTACCTCGCACTCACCACACTATCTACCTCGCACTCAGCACACTATCTACCTCGCACTCAGCACACTATCTACCTCGCACTCACCAGACATCACAATAGGTTGAGTATAATAATGATGGTATCAGGGTGGTCGAGTAGCTACTATCACTTTACTCTGTTCTTCAACCTTTGTTACCCAATAATAAGATTTTCTCGTGAACATCAATGTCTCTATCCTTCTCTTTCTTCCTCACTGCCTCTCCTTTATTGCATATCTCTGTCCCTCTGTGCCTTTCTCCCTCCCTGCCTCTCTCTCCCCGCATTTATTCCTCCCTGCCTCTCTCTCCCTACTTCTCCCCGCATATATTCCTCCCTGCCTCTGTCTCCCTCTCATTCTCTCTGTCTCCCTCTCATTCTCTCTGTCTCCCTCTCATTCTTTCTGTCTGCCTCTCTCTCACATTCTCATAATGTCAACAACCCTCATTAAAGTTAAATTAAGTTAAAACATCGTCAACGGATATAGAAATTCCAGACAAAATGGTCGTGAGAAGATAAGATTTTCCCTTAAGAAGTCAAATAAAAGCAGACGAGGTTTTGGACTGTGTGAATAAGACGGGAAAAAAAGTTTGAATAAAAGTTGAAAACTTAGCATATTTGTTTTACTCAAAGCGAGAAAAAACCGGCATAATTCAGAGGTTGTTTTTTTAGATGTGAAAGATTGTAGCAAAATATTATACGAATTGGAAGTGTGTAGTGGTGATGGTTCATAAAATATGCATGGAGTAGGTATGAGTGACAGCACTCAGGGTGTACAAGCAGTGACAGCACTCAGGGTGTACAAGCAGTGACAGCACTCAGGGTGTACAAGCAGTGACAGCACTCAGGGTGTACAAGCAGTGACAGCACTCAGGGTGTACAAGCAGTGACAGCACTCAGGGTGTACGAGCAGTGACAGCACTCAGGGTGTACGAGCAGTGACAGCACTCAGGGTGTACGAGCAGTGACAGCACTCAGGGTGTACGAGCAGTGACAGCACTCAGGGTGTACAAGCAGTGACAGCACTCAGGGTGTACGAGCAGTGACAGCACTCAGGGTGTACGAGCAGTGACAGCACTCAGGGTGTACGAGCAGTGACAGCACTCAGGGTGTACGAGCAGTGACAGCACTCAGGGTGTACGAGCAGTGACAGCACTCAGGGTGTACAAGCAGTGACAGGGCAGGGAATAAATCATGTTTTTTTTATGTAGCTTCATTGTTTTACACTTTCTGGATGTTCCATGATCATATTATAGTTATGTTCTGTGTTATGAGTTAAGCACTGATAACAGTTCTTTTCTTTCGTTCTTTTAACGTATTTCTTATTAATAAAAAAAATCGGTGTGGCGCGAGCAAATTTTTATTGGGAAAGTGCGGCCCAGAGAAACAAGTTAGGGAACCACTGGATTAGTGAGTGAAGACCAGGAGGTACTAGTGTAAATATATGACCTGCCAGATGAAGCTGAATGATCAAGATAACAAGAGAAGATTGAGAGGCTTCAAGATCACCTGAGCACGATGCAAACGTAGAGAGGCAATTAAACCTTGATAAATGTCCAGTAATGAGAGAAGACAGAACATTAAATACAACTGTGAAGGATAACAACAGAAAACAAGTAAAGGATCTAGGAATGTGGCATCACACTTTGTACACCACACGACATACACATCAACCCTTCAAGTTCAGTGACTTATTCAAAACTAGAACACGTAATAACTGCAACAAAAACTGATATAATATATACAAGCTATATCAGTCTTAAGTTAACTTACAGTCACACACACACTACTTACTTTCCACAGTCTTAAGTTAACTTACAAACACACACACACTACTTACTTTCCACAGTCTTAAGTTAACTTACAGTCACACACACACACTACTTACTTTCCACAGTCTTAAGTTAACTTACAGTCACACACACACACTACTTACTTTCCACAGTCTTAAGTTAACTTACAGTCACATATACACTACTTACTTTCCACAGTCTTAAGTTAACTTACAGTCACACAAACACACTACTTACTTTCCACAGTCTTAAGTTAACTTACAGTCACACACACACTACTTACTTTCCACAGTCTTAAGTTAACTTACAGACACATACACACTACTTACTTTCCACAGTCTTAAGTTAACTTACAGTCACACACACACTACTTACTTTCCACAGTCTTAAGTTAACTTACAGACACATACACACTACTTACTTTCCACAGTCTTAAGTTAACTTACAGTCACACACACACACTACTTACTTTCCACAGTCTTAAGTTAACTTACAGTCACACACACACACTACTTACTTTCCACAGTCTTAAGTTAACTTACAGTCACATATACACTACTTACTTTCCACAGTCTTAAGTTAACTTACAGTCACACAAACACACTACTTACTTTCCACAGTCTTAAGTTAACTTACAAACACACACACACTACTTACTTTCCACAGTCTTAAGTTAACTTACAGTCACACACACACTACTTACTTTCCACAGTCTTAAGTTAACTTACAGTCACACACACACTACTTACTTTCCACAGTCTTAAGTTAACTTACAGTCACACACACACTACTTACTTTCCACAGTCTTAAGTTAACTTACAGTCACACACACACTACTTACTTTCCACAGTCTTAAGTTAACTTACAGTCACACACACACTACTTACTTTCCACAGTCTTAAGTTAACTTACAGTCACACACACACTACTTACTTTCCACAGTCTTAAGTTAACTTACAGTCACACACACACTACTTACTTTCCACAGTCTTAAGTTAACTTACAGTCACACACACACTACTTACTTTCCACAGTCTTAAGTTAACTTACAAACACACACACACTACTTACTTTCCACAGTCTTAAGTTAACTTACAGTCACACACACACTACTTACTTTCCACAGTCTTAAGTTAACTTACAGACACATACACACTACTTACTTTCCACAGTCTTAAGTTAACTTACAAACACACACACACTACTTACTTTCCACAGTCTTAAGTTAACTTACAGTCACACACACACTACTTACTTTCCACAGTCTTAAGTTAACTTACAGTCACACACACACTACTTACTTTCCACAGTCTTAAGTTAACTTACAGTCACATACACACTACTTACTTTCCACAGTCTTAAGTTAACTTACAAAACACACACACACTACTTACTTTCCACAGTCTTAAGTTAACTTACAGTCACACACACACTACTTACTTTCCACAGTCTTAAGTTAACTTACAGTCACACACACACTACTTACTTTCCACAGTCTTAAGTTAACTTACAAACACACACACACTACTTACTTTCCACAGTCTTAAGTTAACTTACAGTCACACACACACTACTTACTTTCCACAGTCTTAAGTTAACTTACAGTCACACACACACACTACTTACTTTCCACAGTCTTAAGTTAACTTACAAACACACACACACTACTTACTTTCCACAGTCTTAAGTTAACTTACAGTCACACACACACTACTTACTTTCCACAGTCTTAAGTTAACTTACAGTCACACACACACTACTTACTTTCCACAGTCTTAAGTTAACTTACAGTCACACACACACTACTTACTTTCCACAGTCTTAAGTAAACTTACAGTCACACACACACTACTTACTTTCCACAGTCTTAAGTTAACTTACAAACACACACACTACTTACTTTACTCTGCTGCTTCAACTCTTTTACACTCTCTCCTCAGATTTATTTTCCTTAATTTTTCGATAACGGAGTAGCTAATTTTGTCCTCACTGATCATGTTGTTTTCTATGGACCACTGGAAGATTTTATGAGTCAATTTTAAGTTACATTTGGTAGATTACATTAACGTAACAGGAAAGATACGTAAATTTAACGAAGTAGACGCAACACTGGTCGAATTAATTTAGTCAAATGTTTAAATTATTGGGAACGTCTGAAGTTCTTGAAGGGTACTCTCTGGAACGTATCCAGCATACATCGTAATTTACCTTTGATGATGAGTTTCGAGAGTCTGTACTCCCGGAGACCATCCATGGTTCTAAATCTGCGTACCTAAGTTACTAACAACGAGAGGAAGAGGCTCGGCAGACGGGTGTAAAATACCCTCAATGAAAAACAGGAACTATAAGCACAGTAATAATGGTAGGATTACCCAGAAGATGTTAGGTAAATGGACACATGTAAATAATGGGACATTTAGTTGCATATGTGTTCATTTAACTAGCACTATGAACACACCACGAGAAATGTCCCCCTTCATAAATAATATGTGGAATTACCACCACACCCCCAGCTGTCTTCAAAGGAAAACTTGACAAGCCAGACTGTGGTTGCTAGGTTGGACTGCACGCCAAAACCTGATTGATCAGGCCATCAACTAGGAGGCGATGACCCTTCAGAATTGACTACAGGCAGGTGTGATGGTAAGGTTGTTGTAGAGCATACAGCAGGAGCTGCAATATATTTAAGTGTCTCTCAGTCACTCTCCTGCCTCTCTAACATGTGTGAGTCACAGTTCGTCTCTCACTTTGCTACCACTTTAAACATGTGAGGCAGTGTTTATCTCTCTCAACATCCACCACCGATGGTGTTTTCTCGCGTAATTCCGCTGCCTTCACTATCACCATAAGAAACCTTTATTACCACTCGATTTTAACCATCCCTAACACCACAGTGGTGGTGGTGGTCGTAGTGGGGGTATTGGTCATCAAGGCACACCTACCAAAACACCATTAATATATATATATATATATATATATATATATATATATATATATATATATATATATATATATATATGCAATAAGATCACAGTAAACGGTTATATCACAATATGCAAAACAAACACTATGAAAAAATTGTGAACATCAAAGCGCTTTCGTCATTTTTCACATTATCAAGGACAGTTCCTTGATAATAGAGAGAAATCACTTAAGCTAGTTTTCGCTTCCCGAATAAGGCAAGCGAAAATTTGGGTATGCAATAATTTCGCAAAAAATCATTCTGAACATAACGAAAAAAATATATTTCATTGTGTTTCTTTATTATTAAATAAACGTAAACTTATCTAAAATATATTCAGCTGGATTAGGCTAAATTAAATTGCGCTTGTTATAATAAAGTTAGATAAGTTTTCTAAGGTTCTTTTGGTACAAAATTATTATTTTTTACATTAACATAAATGAAAAAATATATCTTTAAACGTATAAGAATTTTTTTTAGAAAAGACTAAATTTTAAATGAGTTTTTGCTAATATATATACAGTATATATATATATATATATATATATATATATATATATATATATATATATATATATATATATATATATATATATATATATATATACACACACCAGCAACTTCCTTCACTACAGTCTGTGTGAAGACTACCTTGCCTTACATAATTATAAGTCAGAGCACATATTTTTTTTTTTGTATGTGTGTTGAAGCACTTAACATTGATATAACACATGAACGTTCCATGAATATGACCCACAATTCTACCTTTATTGAATAACGTTAACTCCCACCTGAATGTGAAGATGTTATTGACATGCTACTGCCTCTACTCTGCCTCGGGTCCACACTTTCAAGTTTAACTTGATAAAACTCAATCTTGAGCGAAACGTCTCCTAAACTGAAGGCTTGACCTGCATTACGTTTATTCATGTTGTAATATTGTTGGTAGAATTACCTACAATATGTAACGGCTTGACAAAGCTTCTAGAGAGCGAAACGTTGCCACAGTAAAATGTCGCATTGGTTGCACTTGTGTCCTTTTACCTAACATGAGTGAGCAAAAAAAAAAAAACATGTACAAGACCGTGACTGGATCAATACACAAATAACCCACACATGGACCATTTACAAAGTGACTGTAAATGGTCCAAGTCGGACCGAAACGTCGTTGTAAGCTCCTCTCTCCCATGTGTGGGTTACTTGTGAAATGTTTTCATATTCTTTTGTCGGCTTCTTGCCTCAGTTTCAAGAAGAGGTCCTTCCTGGCTCTTCCAACTAGAGGAACTCCCAGCCCGCTGCCCTCCCCACGAGCGCAGTGAGGACGCGCATGAAGCAGGGGTGTCCCAAGTAGAATGTAAGAACACCTCTCACACCCCCGCCACAGTGTGCTGGCTGCCACCACTATGACTACAATCATCCATTCTACGCCACGGATGGCACCGTCACCCACTGGTACAACCATTGTTCCTGTGTCAGGATACTGTTCCAGAAAAATATAAGGTGTGATTATGGCGTAATAACATACAAAATAAGTACAAAAGAAATGAAAAAAAATGGGGAGCTGGAGCATCAAATGTCTAAGAAAGTGAACATAAAGAGCAGTATAGTTAAGACAGTACCGTAAGAGCACAGCGCTACACCATGAAAACCTGTTGCAGATAAAGAGTATAAAATATCGACACGGTGGAAAAATAAACACAGATGCAGTATAATGCGATCCTTTATTGACTACGTTTCGTCCACACAGTGAGCTTTATCAAGTCTACTGTGTGAGCTTTATCAAGTCCACTGTGTGAGCTTTATCAAGCCCACTGTGTGAGCTTTATCAAGCCCACTGTGTGAGCTTTATCAAACCCACTGTGTGGGCGCATTATACTGCACTTGTGTTTATTTTTTCCATGAAAAGTCGTTGAAGATACGTCATGCCGACACGTGTGGGTAAGACACGTGTGGGTAAGACACGTGTGGGTAAGACACGTGTGGGTAAGACACGTGTGGGTAAGACACGTGTGGGTAAGACAACAATACATGTATAGAAGAAGCTTTTATGAGAACAACGTTTGGTTCCGTGTTGGCTGTAATAAGTCATGACTTTATTAAACTGTAGCTGTGTATCCTGTCTTTATAGAGAACTTTACACTGGCTGGAATACCGCTGTATACTAGCACCTACGTACCTTCAATGCAAGCAACACTGTGGAGCTCAAAACGTAAGGAGAACTTTCACTTTCCTTATACATTCAATCAAACATATGAACTACTATCAACTCTTAACGTAGGCGATAAAGGTACATCATAATTTACACCTGAAAAATCCTGAAGAGATTAGTCCCAGAGCTGCACACCAAAGTCACTTCTTATGAGAGCAAGACACTTGGCAGACGGTACAAAGTGCCTCCAATAAAAACAAGAGGAGCGACGAGTACACTGAGAGGTCGGTAAGTGTCATAGGACCTCGACTTTTCAACACTCTCCCTTCGTGTATAAGAGGAATCACCAACAAGCCTCTGGGTGTCTCCAAGAGGAAACTTGACTAGTTCCTCAAATCAGTTCCTGACGAGCCGGTCTGTGATGCATGCGCTGGACTGCGTGCACCCAACAGCAACAGGCAAGTCGACCAGGTCAGCAACCAAGAGGTCTATTCTGGGACCGAGCCGGGGAGGCGATGACCCCCCGAAATCACCGAATGTAAACGACAGGAAAGTGTGTGTGCCATAGCAGCTATGATGCCAAGAGTTGCCCTCAGGTAAACGTCAATGACGTCAGTAGAGATGTCAATAACATTAGACAACTGTTCACTTTTACACAGACCATTGATGAGCACTTGGCATACACTTGCCAACTGTGCCATAGATCAATACCTCCGTAGATGACACTTGTGTATAATTGGAGTGAACATGTGTGTGTTAGGTGTGTTAAGTGGTGGTGCACTGTGGGTGAGGCTGAGAAAGCACTGAGGAGGCAACATAAAGTCGTCACTGGTAGAGCTGTAAATGCCTGGGATGTGTTGTGACTCATGAGAGTATTACAACTCTGCCAAGCAGTGAGCCACTGTCTCAGCACAAGCTACGCCATGCCTAGCCTTCTCACTAGTGAACATACCACGAAGGTACTGTGCCACCGTTCTCTCAGTTCTGCCTAGTCTTCTCACTACAGTAATCACCTCAAGAAGGTACTGTGCCATCGTTCTCTCAGTTCTGCCTAGTCTTCTCACTACAGTAATCACCTCAAGAAGGTACTGTGCCACCGTTCTCTCAGTTCTGCCTAGTCTTCTCACTACAGTAATCACCTCAAGAAGGTACTGTGCCACCGTTCTCTCAGGTCTGCCTAGTCTTCTCACTACAGTAATCACCTCAAGAAGGTACTGTGCCATCGTTCTCTCAGTTCTGCCTAGTCTTCTCACTACAGTAATCACCTCAAGAAGGTACTGTGCCACCGTTCTCTCAGTTCTGCCTAGTCTTCTCACTACAGTAATCACCTCAAGAAGGTACTGTGCCACCGTTCTCTCAGTTCTGCCTAGTCTTCTCACTACAGTAATCACCTCAAGAAGGTACTGTGCCACCGTTCTCTCAGTTCTGCCTAGTCTTCTCACTACAGTAATCACCTCAAGAAGGTACTGTGCCACCGTTCTCTCAGTTCTGCCTAGTCTTCTCACTACAGTAATCACCTCAAGAAGGTACTGTGCCATCGTTCTCTCAGTTCTGCCTAGTCTTCTCACTACAGTAATCACCTCAAGAAGGTACTGTGCCACCGTTCTCTCAGTTCTGCCTAGTCTTCTCACTACAGTAATCACCTCAAGAAGGTACTGTGCCATCGTTCTCTCAGGTCTGCCTAGTCTTCTCACTACAGTAATCACCTCAAGAAGGTACTGTGCCATCGTTCTCTCAGTTCTGCCTAGTCTTCTCACTACAGTAATCACCTCAAGAAGGTACTGTACCATCGTTCTCTCAGTTCTGCCTAGTCTTCTCACTACAGTAATCACCTCAAGAAGGTACTGTGCCATCGTTCTCTCAGTTCTGCCTAGTCTTCTCACTACAGTAATCACCTCAAGAAGGTACTGTGCCACCGTTCTCTCAGTTCTGCCTAGTCTTCTCACTACAGTAATCACCTCAAGAAGGTACTGTGCCATCGTTCTCTCAGTTCTGCCTAGTCTTCTCACTACAGTAATCACCTCAAGAAGGTACTGTGCCACCGTTCTCTCAGTTCTGCCTAGTCTTCTCACTACAGTAATCACCTCAAGAAGGTACTGTGCCACCGTTCTCTCAGGTCTGCCTAGTCTTCTCACTACAGTAATCACCTCAAGAAGGTACTGTGCCACCGTTCTCTCAGTTCTGCCTAGTCTTCTCACTACAGTAATCACCTCAAGAAGGTACTGTGCCACCGTTCTCTCAGGTCTGCCTAGTCTTCTCACTACAGTAATCACCTCAAGAAGGTACTGTGCCACCGTTCTCTCAGTTCTGCCTAGTCTTCTCACTACAGTAATCACCTCAAGAAGGTACTGTGCCACCGTTCTCTCAGTTCTGCCTAGTCTTCTCACTACAGTAATCACCTCAAGAAGGTACTGTGCCACCGTTCTCTCAGTTCTGCCTAGTCTTCTCACTACAGTAATCACCTCAAGAAGGTACTGTGCCATCGTTCTCTCAGTTCTGCCTAGTCTTCTCACTACAGTAATCACCTCAAGAAGGTACTGTGCCATCGTTCTCTCAGTTCTGCCTAGTCTTCTCACTACAGTAATCACCTCAAGAAGGTACTGTGCCACCGTTCTCTCAGTTCTGCCTAGTCTTCTCACTACAGTAATCACCTCAAGAAGGTACTGTGCCATCGTTCTCTCAGTTCTGCCTAGTCTTCTCACTACAGTAATCACCTCAAGAAGGTACTGTGCCACCGTTCTCTCAGTTCTGCCTAGTCTTCTCACTACAGTAATCACCTCAAGAAGGTACTGTGCCACCGTTCTCTCAGTTCTGCCTAGTCTTCTCACTACAGTAATCACCTCAAGAAGGTACTGTGCCACCGTTCTCTCAGTTCTGCCTAGTCTTCTCACTACAGTAATCACCTCAAGAAGGTACTGTGCCATCGTTCTCTCAGTTCTGCCTAGTCTTCTCACTACAGTAATCACCTCAAGAAGGTACTGTACCATCGTTCTCTCAGTTCTGCCTAGTCTTCTCACTACAGTAATCACCTCAAGAAGGTACTGTGCCACCGTTCTCTCAGTTCTGCCTAGTCTTCTCACTACAGTAATCACCTCAAGAAGGTACTGTGCCACCGTTCTCTCAGTTCTGCCTAGTCTTCTCACTACAGTAATCACCTCAAGAAGGTACTGTACCATCGTTCTCTCAGTTCTGCCTAGTCTTCTCACTACAGTAATCACCTCAAGAGGTACTGTGCCACCGTTCTCTCAGTTCTGCCTAGTCTTCTCACTACAGTAATCACCTCAAGAAGGTACTGTACCATCGTTCTCTCAGTTCTGCCTAGTCTTCTCACTACAGTAATCACCTCAAGAAGGTACTGTGCCACCGTTCTCTCAGTTCTGCCTAGTCTTCTCACTACAGTAATCACCTCAAGAAGGTACTGTGCCATCGTTCTCTCAGGTCTGCCTAGTCTTCTCACTACAGTAATCACCTCAAGAAGGTACTGTACCATCGTTCTCTCAGTTCTGCCTAGTCTTCTCACTACAGTAATCACCTCAAGAAGGTACTGTGCCACCGTTCTCTCAGTTCTGCCTAGTCTTCTCACTACAGTAATCACCTCAAGAAGGTACTGTGCCATCGTTCTCTCAGTTCTGCCTAGTCTTCTCACTACAGTAATCACCTCAAGAAGGTACTGTGCCATCGTTCTCTCAGTTCTGCCTAGTCTTCTCACTACAGTAATCACCTCAAGAAGGTACTGTGCCATCGTTCTCTCAGTTCTGCCTAGTCTTCTCACTACAGTAATCACCTCAAGAAGGTACTGTGCCATCGTTCTCTCAGTTCTGCCTAGTCTTCTCACTACAGTAATCACCTCAAGAAAGTACTGTACCATCGTTCTCTCAGTTCTGCCTAGTCTTCTCACTACAGTAATCACCTCAAGAAGGTACTGTACCATCGTTCTCTCAGTTCTGCCTAGTCTTCTCACTACAGTAATCACCTCAAGAAGGTACTGTGCCACCGTTCTCTCAGTTCTGCCTAGTCTTCTCACTACAGTAATCACCTCAAGAAGGTACTGTGCCACCGTTCTCTCAGTTCTGCCTAGTCTTCTCACTACAGTAATCACCTCAAGAAGGTACTGTACCATCGTTCTCTCAGTTCTGCCTAGTCTTCTCACTACAGTAATCACCTCAAGAAGGTACTGTGCCATCGTTCTCTCAGTTCTTCTCACTAGAATGTTTACTATAAGCTTCAAACGGAAGTTAGTCAAAGTTTTGCTCTACTATCACATGGACGAAGTGTTCGGTCAAAGTTTTGCTCTACTATCACATGGACGAAGTGTTCGGTCAAAGTTTTGCTCTACTATCACATGGACGAAGTGTTCGGTCAAAGTTTTGCTCTACTATCACATGGACGAAGTGTTCGGTCAAAGTTTTGCTCTACTATCACATGGACGAAGTGTTCGGTCAAAGTTTTGCTCTACTATCACATGGACGAAGTGTTCGGTCAAAGTTTTGCTCTACTATCACATGGACGAAGTGTTCGGTCAATTTAACAAACTTCTACTTACACTTATCTTTACTATATCTTTATCAACAATTCCTATATGGTCTAAGTCGAGCCTCAGAGACGACCATGCGAGAGAACCACTGAAAGATAATATTTCACACACAAGCTACATAACTTTTTTGATTAGGTGAATCTTGTAAAACATGTATAGACCAGCCTCTGACGTCACACAACCTTTACCAAGACTCACGAAATCGTAATGACACGACTGCAAACAAACCATACCACGGGTGGGGTTCGAACCCACGATCAGAGTCTCAAAACTCCAGACCGTCGCGTTAGCCACTAGGCCAGCTAGCTTCAATAAGATTCATCCAACTAGGTATATTTCTACACCATAGGAAGGTTAGCATAGGCACCACTGTGTCCACAGATGCAAGTTTTTACAGACGAATATCCCGCTAGCATGGCCGTGACGAACTCTAGCTCAAGTCCCCTCAAAGCTATCAACATGACTCAATCGTTTGCAATCGTGTCATTACGATTTCGTGAGTCAAGACTGGGCACCAACAACAGGTACTAAGACAAGACTGGGCATCAACAACAGGTACTAAGACAAGACTGGGCATCAACAACAGGTACTAAGACAAAACTGGGCACCAACAAGAGGTACTAAGACAAGACTGGCCATCAACAACAGGTACTAAGACTAAGCATCAACAGGTACTAAGACAAGACTGTGCACTAAAAAAAAGACTGAATAACCTGAGATATACACTGAACAACCTCCAGTATAAACACTGCATAATTAAATACCGAGGAATATGAAGCCTGCCAGTTATTGGCTTCAACTTTACTGACTTTATTTATGGGCTTTAATATTAATACCTGTCTGTCGTAATTGCAGGCTTCTCTGATGATTATAGAACTAATTAAAGTAAGATTAACTTAGTGTTAATGAGTAGTAAAGGCAGTAGTTAGTAGAATTGAGGGTAATACCTGCTACCACTCGTGTGTAGTTCAAATTAACACATGTTACTCAAGTTAATTCAACACTGTTGCATTTTTGTTTATATATTTTCTTAACCAGACAATCATACTAATGTTTTGGAAATACTGGGACACTCTTGATTTGTTTCAAGAATACCTGGGTTATATTTTATAATTTGATGAAACAAAGACGCCTAAGTCTGGCCGGTTCAGGTGACCCAGTCACAACAGGAGGCACACGGAAGTGAGGTTGCTGGTTCACAACAGTGAGGTTGTTGGTTCACAACAGTGAGGTTGTTGGTTCACAACAGTGAGGCTGTAGGTTCACAACAGTGAGGTTGTTGGTTCACAACAGTGAGGTTGTTGGTTCACAACAGTGAGGCTGTTGGTTCACAACAGTGAGGTTGTTGGTTCACAACAGTGAGGTTATTGGTTCACAACAGTGAGGTTGTTGGTTCACAACAGTGAGGTTGTTGGTTCAAAACAGTGAGGTTGTTGGTTCACAACAGTGAGGTTGTTGGTTCAAAACAGTGAGGTTGTTGGTTCACAACAGTGAGGTTGTTGGTTCACAACAGTGAGGTTGTTGGTTCACAACAGTGAGGTTGTTGGTTCACAACAGTGAGGTTGTTGGTTCACAACAGTGAGGCTGTAGGTTCACAACAGTGAGGTTGTTGGTTCACAACAGTGATACTGTTGGTTCACAACAGTGAGACTGTTGGTTCACAACAGTGAGACTGTTGGTTCACAAAAGTGAGACTGTTGGTTCACAACAGTGAGGTTGTTGGTTCACAACAGTGAGGTTGTTGGTTCACAACAGTGAGACTGTTGGTTCACAACAGTGAGTTTGTTGGTTCACAACAGTGAGACTGTTGGTTCACAACAGTGAGGTTGTTGGTTCACAACAGTGAGTTTGTTGGTTCACAGCAGTGAGGCTGTAGGTTCACAACAGTGAGGTTGTTGGTTCACAACAGTGAGTTTGTTGGTTCACAACAGTGAGGTTGTTTGTTCACAACAGTGAGGTTGTTGGTTCACAACAGTGAGACTGTTGGTTCACAACAGTGAGACTGTTGGTTCACAACAGTGAGACTGTTGGTTCACAACAGTGAGGTTGTTGGTTCACAACAGTGAGGTTGTTGGTTCACAACAGTGAGGTTGTTGGTTCACAACAGTGAGACTGTTGGTTCACAACAGTGAGGTTGTTAGTTCACAACAGTGAGGTTGTTAGTTCACAACAGTGAGGTTGTTGGTTCACAACAGTGAGGTTGTTGGTTCACAACAGTGAGACTGCTGGTTCACAACAGTGAGGTTGTTGGTTCACAACAGTGAGGTTGTTGGTTCACAACAGTGAAGTAGTGGGCTACAACAGTGAGGCTAAAGGTTCTCAACAAGTGAAGTAGTGGGCAACAACAGTGAGGCTAAAGGTTCTCAACAAGTGAAGTAGTGGGCAACAACAGTGAGGCTAAAGGTTCTCAACAAGTGAAGTAGTGGGCAACAACAGTGAGGCTAAAGGTTCTCAACAAGTGAAGTAGTGGGCTACAACAGTGAGGCTAAAGGTTCTCAACAAGTGAAGTAGTGGGCTACAACAGTGAGGGTGTAGGTTCTCAACAAGTGCAGTAGTGGGCTACAACAGTACGAGTGTAGGTAGAAGAGTGAGACTGGTTTAACAAGAGGCGGCGCCTACAATCACATATTCAGGTCGCTACTCATTCTACACAAAATTAGATAAGGTAGACTATTACTTACCTGAGCCGTGTATGTGTGAGGCATGACAAGGTGATACCTGTGACCAGAATGTAACTATCAATCTTAATGCATCTGCAGTATAACATGTCCATTACCAGGTAATGACTTTATGTACCTCAACGCTATTCCTATCCCTGTCGCTATGTGTCCTCCACCATTGTGTATGTGTCCACCACTGTATTTGTGTCCACCACTGTGTATGTGCCCACCACTGTATGTGTCCTCCACCACTGTGTATGTGTCCTCCACTACTGTGTATGTGTCCTCCACCACTGTGTTTGTGTGCTCCGCCACTATGTGTCCTTCCATTGTGTCCTCCCCATTCCTATGGGTCTTCCTCATTATTCTGGATCCTCCGTGTCACTGAGGATCCTCTCATAACCTGTGTATTGACATGCCTGGTGTCGATCTACTGACAGTTCCGGGACACAGCCTTGTTCTTAATAAAGGTATCCACTGAATGGTAAGTGCCGTTTACTCCAGCCCAGTTCCACTCTATTTTCTGCAGCAAGGCACATGTACTCTGCCCCAGGCCAACACTGACTGAATTTCATACTCATGTCTTCAAGAAGAAACTAGATACCGTATTTTCCGGTACATAAGGAGCGCCTTTTTCCCCACAAAGTCTTGGGAAAATCAGCCTGCGTCTTATATGCTCAAGTAAGAGGGTAATTAACCCTTGAATATAATTACTGGTTTATCGTTATGATACTTATGTTAATTATGCCGGAAAATACGGTAATTGCTGCACGGTGAACTAGCTGTAACACCTCGACGCTCTGCACAACCATCACCAGGAACACAAGTAGCATTTTGTGCTCTTGTGTAACAAACCTGAGACTAATGAACACTTCTTAGCCACAGTATTGCTACCTAGAAGGAGCGTAGGTGTACCTTCCTACACCGTAGGTGTACCTTCCTAGATCGTAGGTGTACCTTCCTAGATCGTAGGTGTACCTTCCTAGACAAGACATAGCCTGGAAAACATGGTGGAGCCTAGGTAGGCATGTCTTCTGAGCAAGGCATTAAAAGACGCCTGAGTTTCCCTGTCTCCTAATATCATGTTTATTTTTCCGATATAATCTACCTTGTCCATAATTACTATCGCATTTGCTTTGTATGCTTTCATAAGGTGAAGTCCAGGATCTTTCCTTAATTCATGGTATAACTTAACAATTTTTTGAAGACACTTGTGTTGTAGAGGTGTGAGCAAAGCCAGGCCTAGCTAACCAGAATGTTGAAGCTAGCGGCCGGCAGGCCCACGTAAGCCTCACAACCTGACTGGTTAAGCGCTTACAGTAAGTAGTAGTTCAGCCAGCTCTTGAGACAGTGTCTACTAGTCAGGCCTACACACACACACACACACACACTAGTAGCGACCAGTGAAGAGGCGGGGCCAGGAGCTATGACTCGATCCATGCAACCACAATTAGGTGAGTACACACACACGTTATATGTAGCAGCAGCCGTTGCTTCTATAACTGGTGTAGTCAAAGCTACTTTACGAAAAGAGTAGAAGTCACCTGTGGTTGATTAGAGGAAGGTTACGAGCACCTGCAGGACCACCACCACCTCACACTGGTGCCTCGTGTGTACTGGGCAAGCTTTACCAAGTATACAGATGACAGTCACCTGCCTACTCTCCTGCATACTGATAGCCAACCTCCTAATACTTACATCCATTTCTTTTTTTGCACAGTTCAATTTACAGGCTGATAATTATCCCACATGAATTCATTTCAAAGCCAGGCCCCATCTGACGTATTCTACCAATGTCAAAATAATTGACATTCAAAGATCACAACAGTGTTTCTATCACAGCTACAAGCAAAACTAGATGTGTCCTACCAAAGGTGTCCTACCTGCCGCTGCCTCAATGTACGCGCAGAAGAAATAGGAGAGAGTGAAGCATGATTGTAATACAATTAAATATCAGATTTCAAGTTAATGAGAAGAGGCAAGTTATCACATAGAAACTAATATCACAATTATTTCAATAAAAGTAGTAAATTCACAACTAGTGTCCCTGAATCCCAGTGTTGCCTTACTGGCACTCGAGGTCACTTGCCTCCACTCATTCCCATCTAATGAGGTCACAAAAGCCTCTTTGAGGCTCAAGCACTCACAGCCTCCGTTACCCCTTCCCTCTGCCTAAATCTATGAAAAATATCAGACATAAAAGATTGAAGCTGTTCAGAAGAGACAATTATTATTATAATAATCAAAACTAAGCGCTAAACCACCAGGGCCACACAACGAGAAGAGATATAAGTTATTTCATAGAAAGAAAAGCTAGTATTTTTCAAAATAAAACTGTGGCACTGGCACCTACACACTCCAGTATCACTCTCCTCTACACAGGCTACACCGGTGCTCCAAGTTTGAAGTCAGTCGAGAGTGCCTTTCTCAAGTTACTGCGCACAAACCTAAATCAAGAGTGCCTTTATAAAACTGACCAAAGTTCCCCTGCCCATCCCAGCAGTTCCATCAACCTTCTCATAGTTATGGTTCACCAGTCTTCAAAGTTTCAACCCGATCAGTTGCGCTTCGTACGTAGGTCTGAGTGCGGCCAGTAGTAACAGTCTGGTTGATCAGACTCTGATCCATCGCGAGGCCTAGTCACGGACTGGGCCGCGGGGGCGAAGACCCTCGGAACACTCTCCAGGTATACGCCAGGCATACTCCAGGTATAGACCAGGTATACGCCAGGTATACTCCTTGTATACGCCAGGTATACTCCAGATATAATCCAGGTATACTGTAGGTATACGCCAGGTATACTCCAGGTATAAAGGAAAATAATTGTATGAGACTATAAGTGGAACTATAATAATACAGTATTAACTTTAAGATCTCACTTGTGGAACTTTAAGATCTCACTTGTGGAACTTTAAGATCTCACTTGTGGAATTTTAAGAGCTCACTTGTGGAACTTTAAAGATCTCACTTGTGGAACTTTAAGATCTCACTTGTGAAACTTTAAAGATATCACTTGTGGAACTTTAAGATCTCACTTGTGAAACTTTAAGAGCTCACTTGTGAAACTTTAAGATCTCACTTGTGGAACTTTAAGATCTCACTTGTGAAACTTTAAGATCTCACTTGTGAAACTTTAAGATCTCACTTGTGAAACTTTAAAGATCTCACTTGTGGAACTTTAAGATCTCACTTGTGAAACTTTAAAGATCTCACTTGTGAAACTTTAAGATCTCACTTGTGAAACTTTAAGAGCTCACTTGTGAAACTTTAAGATCTCACTTGTGAAACTTTAAGATCTCACTTGTGAAACTTTAAGATCTCACTTGTGGAACTTTAAGATCTCACTTGTGAAACTTTAAGATCTCACTTGTGAAACTTTAAGATCTCACTTGTGGAACTTTAAGATCTCACTTGTGGAACTTTCAGATCTCACTTGTGGAACTTTAAGATCTCACTTGTGGAACTTTAAGATCTCACTTGTGGAACTTTAAGATCTCACTTGTGGAACTTTAAGATCTCACTTGTGAAACTTTAAGATCTCACTTGTGGAACTTTAAGATCTCACTTGTGGAACTTTAAGATCTCACTTGTGGAACTTTAAGATCTCACTTGTGGAACTTTAAGATCTCACTTGTGGAACTTTAAGAGCTCACTTGTGGAACTTTAAGATCTCACTTGTGAAACTTTAAGATCTCACTTGTGGAACTTTAAGATCTCACTTGTGGAACTTTAAGATCTCACTTGTGGAACTTTAAGATCTCACTTGTGGAACTTTAAGATCTCACTTGTGGAACTTTAAGATCTCACTTGTGAAACTTTAAGATCTCACTTGTGAAACTTTAAGAGCTCACTTGTGGAACTTTAAAGAGCTCATTTGTGGAACTTTAAGATCTCACTTGTGGAACTTTAAGAGCTCACTTGTGGAACTTTAAGATCTCACTTGTGGAACTTTAAGAGCTCACTTGTGGAACTTTAAGATCTCACTTGTGGAACTTTAAGAGTTCACTTGTGGAACTTTAAGAGCTCACTTGTGGAACTTTAAGATCTCACTTGTGGAACTTTAAGATCTCACTTGTGGAACTTTAAGAGCTCACTTGTGGAACTTTAAGAGCTCACTTGTGGAACTTTAAGAGCTCACTTGTGGAACTTTAAGAGCTCACTTGTGGAACTTTAAGAGCTCACTTGTGGAACTTTAAGAGCTCACTTGTGGAACTTTAAGAGCTCACTTGTGGAACTTTAAGAGCTCACTTGTGGAACTTTAAGAGCTCACTTGTGGAACTTTAAGATCTCACTTGTGAAACTTTAAGAGCTCACTTGTGGAACTTTAAGAGCTCACTTGTGGAACTTTAAGAGCTCACTTGTGGAACTTTAAGAGCTCACTTGTGGAACTTTAACCTGACACAAACATGAACAAGATTTTCCAATATTTTCTCACTTGTATTTTTTTGTTTTATTAATTTTTGTCAATTTCATTAATGAATTTTTGCTTCCTCTGTTTCTCCTGGACTGTGTATGATACAGTCAGTGTGAGCTCTATGATTGTATGATACAGTCAGTGTGAGCTCTATGATTGTATGATACAGTCAGTGTGAGCTCTATGATTGTATGATACAGTCAGTGTGAGCTCTATTATTGTATAATACAGTCAGTGTGAGCTCTATGATTGTATGATACAGTCAGTGTGAGCTCTATGATTGTATAATACAGTCAGTGTGAGCTCTATGATTGTATGATACAGTCAGTGTGAGCTCTATGATTGTATGATACAGTCAGTGTGAGCTCTATGATTGTATCATACAGTCAGTGTGAGCTCTATGATTGTATGATACAGTCAGTGTGAGCTCTATGATTGTATGATACAGTCAGTGTGAGCTCTATGATTGAATGATACAGTCAGTGTGAGCTCTATGATTGTATGATACAGTCAGTGTGAGCTCTATGATTGTATGATAGTCAGTGTGAGCTCTATGATTGTATGATACAGTCAGTGTGAGCTCTATGATTGTATGATACAGTCAGTGTGAGCTCTATGATTATATGATACAGTCAGTATGAACTCTATGATTGTATGATACAGTCAATGTGAGCTCTATGATTGTATGATACAGTCAGTGTGAGCTCTATGATTGTATGATACAGTCAGTGTGAGCTCTATGATTGTATGATACAGTTAGTGTGAGCTCTATGATTGTATGATACAGTCAGTGTGAGCTCTATGATTGTATGATACAGTCAGTGTGAGCTCTATGATTGTATGATACAGTCAGTGTGAGCTCTATGATTGTATGATACAGTCAGTGTGATCTCTATGATTGTATGATACAGTCAGTGTGAGTTCTATGATTGTATGATACAGTCAGTGTGAGCTCTATGATTGTATGATACAGTCAATATGAGATCTATGATTGTATGATACAGTCAGTGTGAGTTCTATGATTGTATGATACAGTCAGTGTGAGCTCTATGATTGTATGATAGTCAGTGTGAGCTCTATGATTGCATGATACAGTCAGTGTGAGCTCTATGATTGTATGATACAGTGTGAGCTCTATGATTGTATGATACAGTCAGTTTGAACTCTATGATTGTATGATACAGTCAGTTTGAACTCTATGATTGTATGATACAGTTTGAGGTCTATGACTGTATGATAGTTTGAGATCTATGATTGTATGATACAGTCAGTGTGAGTTCTATGATTGTATGATAGTCAGTTTGAACTCTATGATTGTATGATACAGTTTGAGGTCTATGACTGTATGATAGTTTGAGCTCTATGATTGTATGAGACAGTCAGTGTGAGCTCTATGAGTGTATGACACAGTTTAAGATCTATGACTGTATGACAGTTTGAGCTCTATGACAATTTGAGCTCTATGATTGTATGACAAAGTTTGAATTCTATGATTGTATGACAGTTTGAGTTCTATGATTGTATGACAAAGTTTGAATTATATTATTGTATGACACAGTTTAAGTTCTATGATTGTATGACACAGTTTGAATTATATGATTGTATGACACAGTTTAAGTTCTATGATTGTATGACACAGTTTGAATTATATGATTGTATGACACAGTTTGAGTTCTATGATTGTATGACACAGTTTAAGTTCTATGACTGTATGACAGTTTGAGCTCTATGTCTATATCACATATTCAGCTTGAGCTCTATGAATGGCACATTCAGTCTGAGCTCTATGTTCTCCATTTCTCTAACAATAATTTCTATTCGCTCTTGAGAAAGTCTGGAACATTTAAGGTCCCTGATTCATCATCATCTCTTACAGTGGAAGCATCTCTCTCTCTCTCTCTCACTCTCTCTCTCTCTCTCTCTCTCTCTCTCTCTCTCTCTATACAACTTGCATGTTGTGGCACTGGGCTCTCTCTCTCTCTCTCTCTCTCTCCAACTTGCATGTTATGGCACTGGGCTCACACTCTCTCTCTCTCCAACTTGCATGTTGTGGCACTGGGCTCACACTCTCTCTCCAACTTGCATGTTGTGACACTGGGCTCACACTCTCTCTCCAACTTGCATGTTATGGCACTGGGCTCACACTCTCTCTCTCTCTCCAACTTGCATGTTATGGCACTGGGCTCACACTCTCTCTCTCTCCAACTTGCATGTTGTGGCACTGGGCTCACACTCTCTCTCCAACTTGCATGTTGTGACACTGGGCTCACACTCTCTCTCTCCAACTTGCATGTTGTGACACTGGGCTCACACTCTCTCTCCAACTTGCATGTTGTGACACTGGGCTCACACTCTCTCTCCAACTTGCATGTTGTGACACTGGGCTCACACTCTCTCTCCAACTTGCATGTTGTGGCACTGGGCTCACACTCTCTCTCTCCAACTTGCATGTTGTGACACTGGGCTCACCTCTCTCTCCAACTTGCATGTTGTGACACTGGGCTCACTCTCTCTCTCTCCAACTTGCATGTTGTGACACTGGGCTCACACTCTCTCTCCAACTTGCATGTTGTGGCACTGGGCTCCACTCTCTCTCTCTCCACTTGCATGTTGTGACACTGGGCTCACACTCTCTCTCCAACTTGCATGTTATGACACTGGGCTCACACTCCTCTCTCCATCTTGCATGTTGTGACACTGGGCTCACACTCTCTCTCCAACTTGCATGTTGTGACACTGGGCTCACACTCTCCAACTTGCATGTTGTGACACTGGGCTCACACTCTCTCCAACTTGCATGTTGTGCACTGGGCTCACATCTCTCAATTTGCATGTTGTGCACTGGGCTCACACTCTCTCCAACTTGCATGTTGTGACACTGGGCTCACATCTCTCTCCAACTTGCATGTTGTGACACTGGGCTCACACTCTCTCTCCAACTTGCATGTTGTGACACTGGGCTCACACTTCTCTCTCCATCTTGCATGTTGTGACACTGGGCTCACATCTCTCTCCAACTTGCATGTTGTGACACTGGGCTCACACTCTCTCTCTCCATCTTGCATGTTGTGACACTGGGCTCACACTCTCTAACTCATTTGTGACATGGCTCACACTATCTTGCATGTTGTGACACTGGGCTCACTCTCTCTCTCCAACTTGCATGTTGTGACACTGGGCTCACTCTCTCTCCAACTTGCATGTTGTGACACTGGGCTCACTCTCTCTCTCAACTTGCATGTTGTGACACTGGGCTCACCTCTCTCTCCAACTTGCATGTTGTGACACTGGGCTCACATCTCTCTCAACTGCATGTACCTGCTCCTCTCCAACTTGCATGTTGTGACACTGGGCTCACACTCTCTCTCTCTCCAACTTGCATGTTGTGACACTGGGCTCACACTCCTCTCCAACTTGCATGTTGTGACACTGGGCTCACACTCTCTCCAACTTGCATGTTGTGACACTGGGCTCACTCTCTCTCTCCAACTTGCATGTTGTGACACTGGGCTCACACTCTCTCTCCAACTTGCATGTTGTGACACTGGGCTCACACTCTCTCTCTCTCCATCTTGCATGTTGTGACACTGGGCTCACACTCTCTCTCTCTCTCCAACTTGCATGTTGTGACACTGGGCTCACACTCTCTCCAACTTGCATGTTGTGACACTGGGCTCACACTCTCTCTCCAACTTGCATGTTGTGACACTGGGCTCACACTCTCTCTCTCCAACTTGCATGTTGTGACACTGGGCTCACACTCTCTCTCTCCAACTTGCATGTTGTGACACTGGGCTCACACTCTCTCTCTCTCCAACTTGCATGTTGTGACACTGGGCTCACACTCTCTCTCTCTCCAACTTGCATGTTGTGACACTGGGCTCACACTCTCTCTCCAACTTGCATGTTGTGACACTGGGCTCACACTCTCTCTCTCTCAACTTGCATGTTGTGACACTGGGCTCACACTCTCTCTCCAACTTGCATGTTGTGGCACTGGGCTCACTCACTCTCTCTCTCTCCAACTTGCATGTTGTGACACTGGGCTCACACTCTCTCTCCAACTTGCATGTTGTGACACTGGGCTCACTCACTCTCTCTCTCTCCAACTTGCATGTTGTGACACTGGGCTCACACACTCTCTCTCCAACTTGCATGTTGTGACACTGGGCTCACACTCTCTCTCTCCAACTTGCATGTTGTGACACTGGGCTCACACTCTCGACTCTGCTTTACATTAATGTTACTTGTACTAACTGATAGCCAATAATTTATCTGGTCATAATTTATCTCACTTAGTTAATGTATTCATTGTTAAAGGAGAATTTGTTGAAAGTAGCAGAGACGCCTGATCAAGGGCAGGGCTGAGAGAGTAGGAAAACTCTTGATACCCGTCAAAGGTATATCCAGGTAGACCCTCACACTGTATGTATGCACGTCTGAACTTCAGTTTTATACCTGTAATCCGGGTTAACTTTATTCGGCACAGTTATGCGTCGTAACAAATGCTGAACATTTGTGGATTTATGTCAAGGGTGTTCTAGTGTGGCCGCCTTCATTATTTGCTGTCTTAAGGAGAATTTATCGTTTGTAGTTGATTGTTTATCTAAGTTACCTCTTGGGATCTTCTCTGCTCTCTGTAAAATAATGGATTTTAAATCAAAATATTAAAATTTTAAAGGTAAACAGGAAATAGTCCGATTAAAAGTGCAACACTATATATTTTAGCTCTGAAGTATATTATAAAATGTCTCCAAATAGACTGAAAATGTAACAGGATACCAGGGGCCGGATTTGAAAGATTTTCAACACAGCATTTGATTTTCAATAGCTGGTCTTTAAACTGCTGGGAAGTTTTATCTGGTTCTTTATATAAACCTATAATAACTAGACACCGCTTTCCAATTTTTACTGTCAAAACTTCGACTAAATCTTTTACAGTGTTAAGTAACTTAGTGAAAATGAGTGACTCTAACATACAGGTCAGCCCTGACCTCTTGTGGTCAGTTTTTTTCCAGTGGTATCTAAGTATATTCAATGTACCCAGGCATCCACACTGCAGTGTCAGAGTAATCTTGTACACGTGCCACTGTAAGAGCTGCAGCCACTGCTTAAGACTGTGTGAGGCGTCCAGTAATAACCAGTATTATCTTATTCAGCTTAAGACCTTGTGTGTGTTTGCAAATATGAATACTGTTACATTGGATGTTTTTGTTTGTATTTTTGTTGACATTAATGTTGTGTGGCTTTGATGTGGCAGCCACTGGCTCTTTTTCTCATCCAACATGGCTCCGAGGTGGTGCCACATTCTTGTAATTTCTTGCCATTCTTTTTTTTGCTTCCTGGCACTAAAAATATCTAGGGTGAGCACAGTTATGAATACCATGGTTAGTGTGATGCTCTGATGACTTGAACCTCCTGGAGTGGGCCCAAAGTAGACTCCTAAGTGTGCCTTGCTTCACACCACTTATGCATGAGACTCAGGAACTTACAATTAAAGTATCAGCAATAGTTGTATGAATACGCTTGAGTGGCAGTTTGTGGCAACCAACTCACCTGGCAAAATGGAACACCACAATCTCAGACTTCTGGAGGAAAATGTTAACCAAAAGGTTTGATCATCAGCCATAGTTGAACACCGGGGCCACGGATGTCGACGCCCTCGCACCACACTGTTCCCCAGGAAAGTAAGAGGCTTGGCAGATGGTGCAAAATACCCCTAATGAAAAGCAGGGATCCAATGAATACACTGGAGAAAAACTCGATAAGTATGAAAGGACAAAGACTTTCAACGTCTTCCCCCCCTTTTTACATAGTGGGGATTACCAAGACACCCCCCCTGGCTGTCTCCAAGAAAGAACTGTACAAGTTTCCCAAGCCAGTGCCTGATCAGCCAGGCTGTGGTGCTTATATTGGATTTAGTGGAGCTGACCCTGGCAACATTCTCCAGGTAGACAAACAACAATAACAACAACAACACTCACTTGGAGGGAGAACAAACACAACATCCACAACAAAGATACCCAGTGGGAGGAATTGTAAACAACAACAACAACAAAGACACACTTGACAATGACACATAACAGTCAACGAACAACAAATATTTCTCAGTCACTTCCTACAGTGTTTCCTCACCCAGGTCATTACCACTCACCCAGGTCATTACCACTCACCCAGGTCATTACCACTCACCCAGGTCATTACCACTCACCCAGGTCATTACCACTCACCCAGGTCATTATCACTCACCCAGGTCATTACCACTCACCCAGGTCATTACCACTCACCCAGGTCATTATCACTCACCCAGGTCATTACCACTCACCCAGGTCATTATCACTCACCCAGGTCATTATCACTCACCCAGGTCATTATCACTCACCCAGGTCTTATTACTTCACTCACCCAGGTCATTATCACTCACCCAGGTCATTATCACTCACCCAGGTCATTACCACTCACCCAGGTCATTACTCACTCACCCAGGTCATTACCACTCACCCAGGTCATTATCCCCCTCACCCAGGTCATTACTCACTCACCCAGGTCATTATCACTCACCCAGGTCATTATCACTCACCCAGGTCATTACCACTCACCCAGGTCATTATCACTCACCCAGGTCATTATCACTCACCCAGGTCATTATCACTCACCCAGGTCATTACCACTCACCCAGGTCATTATCACTCACCCAGGTCATTATCACTCACCCAGGTCATTATCACTCACCCAGGTCATTACCCCTCACCCAGGTCATTCATCACTCACCCAGGTTCATTACACTCACCCAGGTCATTATCACTCACCCAGGTCATTATCACTCACCCAGGTCATTACCACTCACCCAGGTCATTATCACTCACCCAGGTCTATTACCTTACCCAGGTCATTACTCACTCACCCAGGTCATTACACTCACCCAGGTCATTACACTCACCCAGGTCATTACCACTCACCCAGGTCATTACTCACTCACCCAGGTCATTACCACTCACCCAGGTCATTACCACTCACCCAGGTCATTACCACTCACCAGGTCATTATCACTCACCCAGGTCATTACACTCACCCAGGTCATTACCACTCACCCAGGTCATTACCACTCACCCAGGTCATTACCACTCACCCAGGTCATTACACTCACCCAGGTCATTACCACTCACCCAGGTCATTATCACTTACCCAGGTCATTACCACTCACCCAGGTCATTATCACTCACCCAGGTCATTACCACTCACCCAGGTCATTATCACTCACCCAGGTCATTACCACTCACCCAGGTCATTATCACTCACCAGGTCATTACCACTCACCCAGGTCATTATCACTCACCCAGGTCATTACCACTCACCCAGGTCATTATCACTTACCCAGGTCATTACCACTCACCCAGGTCATTATCACTCACCCAGGTCATTACCACTCACCCAGGTCATTATAACTCACCCAGGTCATTACACTCACCCAGGTCATTACACTCACCCAGGTCATTACCACTCACCCAGGTCATTACACTCACCAGGTCATTACACTCACCCAGGTCATTATCACTCACCCAGGTCATTATCACTCACCCAGGTCATTACCACTCACCAGGTCATTATCACTCACCCAGGTCATTACCACTCACCCAGGTCATTACCACTCACCCAGGTCATTATCACTCACCAGGTCATTACCACTCACCCAGGTCATTATCACTCACTCAGGTCATTACCACTCACCCAGGTCATTATCACTCACCCAGGTCATTACCACTCACCCAGGTCATTACCACTCACCCAGGTCATTACCACTCACCCAGGTCATTACCACTCACCCAGGTCATTACCACTCACCCAGGTCATTACCACTCACCCAGGTCATTATCACTCACCCAGGTCATTATCACTCACCCAGGTCATTACCACTCACCCAGGTCATTATCACTCACCCAGGTCATTACCACTCACCCAGGTCATTACCACTCACCCAGGTCATTACCACTCACCCAGGTCATTACCACTCACCCAGGTCATTATCACTCACCCAGGTCATTACCACTCACCCAGGTCATTACCACTCACCCAGGTCATTACCACTCACCCAGGTCATTATCACTCACCCAGGTCATTACCACTCACCCAGGTCATTATCACTCACTCAGGTCATTACCACTCACCCAGGTCATTATCACTCACCCAGGTCATTACCACTCACCCAGGTCATTATCACTCACCCAGGTCATTACCACTCACCCAGGTCATTATCACTCACTCAGGTCATTACCACTCACCCAGGTCATTATCACTCACCCAGGTCATTATCACTCACCCAGGTCATTACCACTCACCCAGGTCATTATCACTCACCCAGGTCATTATCACTCACCCAGGTCATTATCACTCACTCAGGTCATTACCACTCACCCAGGTCATTATCACTCACCCAGGTCATTATCACTACCCAGGTCATTATCACTCACCCAGGTCATTACCACTCACCCAGGTCATTATCACTCACCCAGGTCATTACCACTCACCCAGGTCATTATCACTCACTCAGGTCATTATCACTCACCCAGGTCATTATCACTCACCCAGGTCATTATCACTCACCCAGGTCATTACCACTCACCCAGGTCATTATCACTCACCCAGGTCATTATCACTCACCCAGGTCATTACCACTCACCCAGGTCATTATCACTCACCCAGGTCATTACCACTCACCCAGGTCATTATCACTCACCCAGGTCATTACCACTCACCCAGGTCATTATCACTCACTCAGGTCATTATCACTCACCCAGGTCATTATCACTCACCCAGGTCATTACCACTCACCCAGGTCATTATCACTCACCCAGGTCATTACCACTCACCCAGGTCATTATCACTCACCCAGGTCATTATCACTCACCCAGGTCATTATCACTCACCCAGGTCATTATCACTCATCCAGGTCATTATCACTCACCCAGGTCATTATCACTCACTCAGGTCATTATCACTCACCCAGGTCATTATCACTCATCCAGGTCATTACCACTCACCCAGGTCATTATCACTCACCCAGGTCATTACCACTCACCCAGGTCATTACAACATTTACAAAGTATTCTTTATCTAGGTCCTTGAATATCATCTAGAGGTCGCAGTTGGCGTCCCGTCCTGAGGCCAGGCTTGCTTGTTCACTACCTGGTCAACCAGTCTGTTGCTGCCAGCAGTACACACTCCAACACAGGAACTGCACAGTTTAGCCACATGTCTAGTTGCATACAGAAGAGCTAGTCAGTTGTGGAAAAACTGTAAGCATTTTTTTACGTTGAAAGTGAGTAATGAGGTGTGTGTGTTTAGGTCAGAATATAATGTATCAATAATTAGGTTTAGACAAAGATGTGTCGACGGTGCAGAGACACGATGCAAAAGAGACTTTTGTCGGGACAACATTTCGCTCAAGGTAAAGAGTGAGCAAAACGTTTTCCCAATAAGAGCTTCCTTGTTGACTTTATACCCATACGTGGTGTCATTACTGTTCTTGATGCTAGGATGTGAGGTCATTATGGTGGAGTGACATGGTTCTAGACGGGATGGTAACACTAGTTCACTACTCACTAGTAAGTGTTGCGACACGTGTGCTGTAAACAGATAATGAATCTGATATAAAGTGGGAGTCGCCGTAGTTGCGGTTTGCTGATGACGCACTACATTTGCGAGATTTAGAAGAGAACTTGCAGCAGGTGTTGGGCAAGACTGAGTGATTCCTGGCCAACCATAACTTCATATGCCCTTTTGACCTTACCTCTTTCTTCTTTGACTTCTCTTATAAACTGAACATAATGTTTAGTAAATGACTTTCTTTTCACCAGAGAGATGTTGTAGTCGCTTTATCCATTTAGTGTCATTATCTATTGGTATAAAATACCGTATAAAAATCCATCAATCTTTTTAAGATTGATGGATTGATTTTATTGATTCCAGACTGAGGGACTGATTACCTCAAACTCCTTTTGTTCTTCATCATTCTCCTTTGCATGGACTGATGAAGCCACTGTGTGGCGAAACGTTTCCACAATAAAGATACCCAAGTGTTGCACATGTGTCTTAATTTATCAACTTATCGGTTCTCTGAACCATTTATCTAGATTCTTTATTGACTGCATTTCGCCCTCACAGTGGGATTTATCAAGTCACAAACTTGTTTGTGACTTGATAAAGCCCACTGTGTGGGCGAAATGTAGTCAACAAAGGATCGCATTATACTACATCTGTGTCAATTTTGTCCATAGTGTCATTCATATTTGATCTAAAATACCTCTGAGGACTACATGCAGCGTAGTCACCTTATACAATGTCGTACTGGCAGACATCACCACTGTCTATCAGACCTTCCACACGTGAGTCCATAGTCAGGTTGTACATAAATAGTATACAATATCGACAAGATGAAGAATTAGACACATGTGCAACATCTGGGTATTTTTATTTGTAGACGTTTCGCCCACCAGTGACTTTATCAATACAATACAAGGTCATAATGTCTTGAATTCCTTCAAGACTGCGGTGCTCTTCAACTCCAAGGCTGAGGGACCTCATCTTCTGTACATATAATTATTCACATTATGTCCTTGTATTGATAAAACCACTGGTTGGCACATGTTGCACATGTGTCTAGTTCTTCATAGTCAGGTCACCTCAATCTACACTTCTGAAGTGATCCCTTATCTCCTTAAAATTTGGCAGGCGAACATTGTGCACTTCCGTGAGACACTGAACCTAAGTGATCTGTCATCACTCTCTCTCCACATTATCTATCACATTATCCTTGTCTGCCAGAACAAAGTCCAGCAGGTTATTTACTTTACTTGAAAAGATAATACACAAATAACAGCACACAGGAGACAGAAAAGCTTGTGATGACGTTTCGGTCCGATTTACCTCATATAGAAGTCACACAGTATGACTTGTGACTCGTGCAAATCAGACCGAAACGTCCACATAAGGTTTTCCTCTCTTGTGCTGGTTACTTGTGTATTCCTTTACCTGGTTCTGACACAAACTGATAACAAAAACGAATAGTCCTGGACTATGTATAAAAAGTCGCTAGACTCTAAATTTCCTGTCAAACTGTTCCAATCAATTTAGCTGAAGTTAAAAATCTGCCATTAAAACTAAATTTTAGTTTCTAGATACTTTAACAATATCGTCTCGAAGAGGTTTACTGTGGCCACTCTAGATGTGTGAGTCCCTAGATCACACCTAAGATTAGCTTACCATACTCTTCGAGAAACTGCAGCAATTCTTATATCGTCTCTGGTATAAAAGATTAAATTGTCCCCTAACATACATAGCAACTCCCTCCTCCCCCTTCCTGTTAACTCTCAGTGTGGAATAATTTACACTGCTGTATTTGGCATTCAGCAGACATGTGGACACTGCCTGTGTGTGTGTGGCTGCGACACATGGTGTAACAGACAAGGACAGGTGGACACAGCCTGTGTGGCTGCGACACATGGTGTAACAGACAAGGACAGGTGGACACTGCCTGTGTGGCTGCGACACATGGTGTAACATACAAGGACAGGTGGACACTGCCTGTGTGTGTGGCTGCGACACATGGTGTAACAGACAAGGACAGGTGGACACTGCCTGTGTGTGTGGCTGCGACACATGGTGTAACAGACAAGGACAGGTGGACACAGCCTGTGTGGAGCTGCGACACATGGTGTAACAGACAAGGACAGGTGGACACAGTCTGTGTGTGGAGCTGCGACACATGGTGTAACAGACAAGGACAGGTGGACACAGCCTGTGTGTGGAGCTGCGACACATGGTGTAACAGACAAGGACAGGTGGACACAGCCTGTGTGGAGCTGCGACACATGGTGTAACAGACAAGGACAGGTGGACACAGTCTGTGTGTGGAGCTGCGACACATGGTGTAACAGACAAGGACAGGTGGACACAGTCTGTGTGTGGAGCTGCGACACATGGTGTAAGATACAAGGACAGGTGGACACTCCCTGTGTGTGTGGCTGCTACACATGGTGTAACAGACAAGGACAGGTGGACACTGCCTGTGTGTGGCTGCGACACATGGTGTAAGATACAAGGACAGGTGGACACTGCCTGTGTGTGTGTGGCTGCGACACATGGTGTTAGATACAAGGACAGGTGGACACAGCCTGTGTGTGGAGCTGCGACACATGATGTAAGAGACAAGGACAGGTGGACACAGCCTGTGTGTGTGGCTGCGACACATGGTGTAACAGACAAGGATAGGTGGACACAGCCTGTGTGTGTGGCTGCGACACATGGTGTAAGATACAAGGACAGGTGGACACTGCCTGTGTGTGTGGAGCTGCGACACATGGTGTAAGATACAAGGACAGGTGGACACTGCCTGTGTGTGTGGAGCTGCGACACATGGTGTAAGATACAAGGACAGGTGGACACTGCCTGTGTGTGTGGAGCTGCGACACATGGTGTAAGATACAAGGACAGGTGGACACTGCCTGTGTGTGGAGCTGCGACACATGGTGTAAGATACAAGGACAGGTGGACACAGCCTGTGTGTGTGGCTGCGACACATGGTGTAAGATACAAGGAGAGGTGGACACAGCCTGTGTGTGGAGCTGCGACACATGGTGTAAGATACAAGGACAGGTGGACACAGCCTGTGTGTGTGGCTGCGACACATGGTGTAAGATACAAGGACAGGTGGACACAGCCTGTGTGTGGAGCTGCGACACATGGTGAAAGATACAAGGACAGGTGGACACTGCCTGTGTGTGTGGCTGCGACACATGGTATAAGATACAAGGACAGGTGGACACTGCCTGTGTGTGGAGCTGCGACACATGGTGTAAGATACAAGGACAGGTGGACACTGCCTCTGTGTGTGGCTGCGACACATGGTGTTAGATACAAGGACAGGTGGACACAGCCTGTGTGTGTGGAGCTGCGACACATGGTGTAAGATACAAGGACAGGTGGACACAGCCTGTGTGTGTGTGTGTGGCTGCGACACATGGTGTAACAGACAAGGACAGGTGGACACAGCCTGTGTGTGGAGCTGCAACACATGGTGTAGATACAAGGACAGGTGGACACAGCCTGTGTGTGGAGCTGCGACACATGGTGAAGATACAAGGACAGGTGGACACAGCCTGTGTGTGGAGCTGCGACACATGGTGTAGATACAAGGACAGGTGGACACAGCCTGTGTGTGGAGCTGCGACACATGGTGTAGATACAAGGACAGGTGGACACCTATCTACTCTCACTGCACAATTCAGTGATAAAAAATAGACAACATTCACAACAAACTTTTATCACGACAACGTTTCGCCAGGTGTAGGACCTTATCAGTGATGTGATAAAGCTCTTCAAAGAGTGTTTTACACCAGTCTCCACTTGACTACACTGGGCAGTACGTCTGTGTTTCCTCAGAGTTCAGTATTACTCTGCTCTACGGATATGCTGAAGAGGATCCCAGAAGGGGATCGAAATATACAGATCAATTAATCTCCTGAGTTTTTGTCCCCATGCGGGTTATTACTGAGCATAAGCACCTATACTTCAAAACGACATAAGATGAGATTATGAAACACAAAGAGGCAGCAGCAGGACTTTTGTTTTAAAGGGGTGGAGGGGTAAGCCAGAGGACCAAAAGTTCTACCTGCGGGTCATCATATGACTAAGACCCGCGTCAGGAAACACTTGTCCTGTTTCCTGACGAACCTTACCTAACCTAACCTGGCAAGACTCAGCTAAATATATGCAGAGTGTTATTGTTATCAGCATAACACTATGGCTGCCGCCCAACAAACACACACTGCGCGCCTCAACCATCGCTTACCACGGATGCACTGTATATATCGTTCTAAGCCACAACGTATCGCCCACACAGTGGCGGCATGACAAAGCCTCCTACGAGGGCGAAACATTGTGGTTAATAAAACTATAAACTGTATCTAAGTGTCATTTACTTCATTAATCTTGTCAGTGTTTACATTACATTCAACGAGTATAGATTAAGAAGAACTTGGCCTGCAGGATGGCATTCAGCACAGTAATACAGAGGAAACGTGATTAAAAAATTGGGAGAGCAGGTCGAAGTGTATGGGAAAAGTACTCAAATGGACGACTGAGTACCTAGAAGACAGTGATGGTAAGGGACGAAACCTTAAGAATGGTTGAGAGTAGCAAATGGGATTTCCCAAGGATCGGTGCTAGGGCCCTTGCTTTTCTTCAAATACTGTACGTATATGACCTGCAAGAGAGTACTTAATTTCTACCACTGTTTACTGATAATGTGAAACTAATGAGAAGCATAAGAACACTAAAGGATGGAAACTGACTACAAGAAGACCTGGACAGGTTGAAGGAGAGGTCAAACAAGTGACTGCTTGAGTGCAATCTAGACACGTATAGCGTAATGCAAAATGGAGGTGCGGAAAATTCCGAATTGAATTTCCCCTTCGAATGGAGAGAGGGAAATATTTGGCTGGCGTCCTGACTACAAAGGTCGTCCTGTTCTCTTTAACGCCAAGGCCAGGCTGACAATACCTTCTTTAAGTAATGTACTAGTAAGTGTAAGTCGTAATGTAAAGTTTGAGTCATCAGCAAAGATTGTAATTTTAGTCAGACTAGTTAATGATACTAGAAGTTAGATTTAAGATACATTCCATGAGTGAAGAATGTCCATGTCATCTTTGTGTTACCAACGATTGGTAACAAGTGTTACCATGCCCTGATTGGTAACAAGTGTTACCCTGCCCTGATTGGTAACAAGTGTTACCCTGCCCTGATTGGTAACAAGTGTTACCATGCCCTGATTGGTAACAAGTGTTACCATGCCCTGATTGGTAACAAGTGTTACCATGCCCTGATTGGTAACAAGTGTTACCATGCCCTGATTGGTAACAAGTATTACCATGCCCTGATTGGTAACAAGTGTTACCATGCCCTGATTGGTAACAAGTGTTACCCTGCCCTGATTGGTAACAAGTATTACCATGCCCTGATTGGTAACAAGTGTTACCATGCCCTGATTGGTAACAAGTGTTACCCTGCCCTGATTGGTAACAAGTGTTACCATGCCCTGATTGGTAACAAGTGTTACCATGCCCTGATTCGTAACAAGTGTTACCCTGCCCTGATTGGTAACAAGTGCTACCATGCCCTGATTGGTAACAAGTGTTACCATGCCCTGATTGGCAACAAGTGTTACCATGCCCTCAAGGAAAGGCTGCTAATATAGTGCTAGACTACTGACAGTATGTAAATAACACAGAAAATGATGATGAATTAGACATTTGTGCAACACTTGGGCATCTTAATTGTAGAAACGTTTCGCCAAACAGTGGCTTCCTCAGTCTGGAGTGGATTACATCGACTCCAGGCTGCGGGACTGATTACCTCAAACTCCTGATCTTCAACCATCCTTCTCTGTATTGGACTGAGGAAGCCACTGATTGGCGAAACGTTTCTACAATTAAGATGCCCAAGTGTCTAATTTATCATCCTGTCGGTTCTCTGAACCATTAATCAAAAGACACAAAATGCGGGTCAAAGCATTTTATTGTGAAGACGTTTCGCCCACCAGGGACTCCATCAGTTCACCAGAAGTGATAAAGTCCCTTGTGGACGAAACGTCTTCACAATAAATGTCACAACTCGCCTGTCGTGTGTTATTTAAAGAAGGGAAGGCCAGTGCAGAGTCAACCCCGACAGGACGTCAGCAGCACACAGACATCCACACAGGAAGTACGTGGACGTCAGCAGCACACAGACATCCACACAGGAAGTACGTGGACGTCAGTAGCACACAGACATCCACACAGGAAGTACGTGGACGTCACGTGTTTCGTAAATACGTGCGCAGATAAGTCTTAAAGTACCACTGATTACTGGGAGTGAACTTCTCACACGAAGTTGAAGTATAATAACACAATATCACTTGATTAAGACCTGTGGATTAATAGGAGCAGGTGACACAGCAGTGGGGGGCGTCAACCCCCACAGCTGCACAAGCGTGGGGTGGTCACCTCAATTAGCGGCGTATGGCACCAGTAAACAAATCTTAAAACTGCCTCCCCAAACTTGAAGACACTGCATGCAACCTTTGCCAGGCCTAATTTATAATACCCACCACCAGCATGGAATCTACACCCTAGAAAGTACTTTATAAAGCTAGACACAATACATATATTTACAACTAGGCTGGATCAAGAAGTGGAAAACTGAAATTACGAGATGCTTAAATAATTAAATCTGACAACCTTGGTAGAGAGAAGGACCAGCGGAGACATGATTACGATGTACAAGATACTCGGAGGTTTCCATATTGCAGACTGGGACAGACTCATTGGCATTATTAGAAGCAAACAAGCAGGAAGTTAAGATTTGTTCGGATTTTTAACCAGGAGGGTTAGTCACCCAGGATAGCCCAAGAAAGTCAGTGCGTCATCAAGAACTGTCTGTCTTATTTCCATTTTGGTCCTTTATTCTTGTCCCCAGGATGCGACCCATACCAGTCGACTAACACCCAGGTACCAACTTACTGCTAGGTGAAGAGGGACAGCGGGTGTAATGAAACATGCCCAGTATTTCCACCCATGCCGAGGACTGAACCACCGTCACTGAGTGTGTGAGGCAAGTGCGTTGCCAACCCAACCACGGAACATAGGGTCTTAGGAATTACTTGTTTAGTCTTCGGGTAGTAAACAAGTGAAATGAAGTAGATGAGGAGGTCGTGAAGGCAGACTCCATGCAAATTTTGCAGAGTATGTTGCAAGGCCCAGGATGCCAGGAGACAGTACATGACAGTTAATTCTTGAGGTTAAGAGGCGGGGCCAGGAGCTGAGTTTCGACT
>WNWK01009036.1:55000-79837 GCA_009830355.1 Cherax destructor
CCACCCATGCAGCTCCCTCACCCAAGCACCCCACCACCCATGCACCTCCCTCACCCAAGCACCCCACCACCCATGCACCTCCCCTCACCCAAGCACCCCACCACCCATGCACCTCCCCTCACCCAAGCACCCCACCACCCATGCACCTCCACCAATAACGAATTTACTCCAATTCTGATAAAAATGTCTTAACCCCACCCCCACCCAGTGGCTAGACTAGAGCCAATATGTATTCTTAGGTATGCTTAACAATTCTCAAACGGGCGAAATTATTTACAAACATTATATGTCACTCCACAGCAGGATTCGAACCTACACATTTTGCATCAAAGTACGAAATACCTTCTCGACTCAGCCAGATCTCAGGGATCTGGCTGAGTGGCGTAAGTACTACGTACTTTGATGAAGAGTGTGTAGGTTCGAATCCTGCTGTGGACTGAGAGTTAAAATAGAGAAAGGGGGGTCTTAGCCCCCTTTGAAAGGGGTCGAGCCCCCTGTGGATAAAATTTCTCCACATATAATGTTTGTAAATTCTTAGGCATGTAACGACTGTATTATTATACATTAATGTATATTACTGATGTAATATATCATGCAACTTTCACTTCCTTCCTCCACTCCTCTGTCTCCTGTCTCACATACATAATTTATGCTGACTGGCTCTGCAATGATGGAGACACCTTCATAAAAATTCCATTTATGTTGTGTATGGGAGCGGCCATCATGAGGGACCGTAATTCCCAAGTGATAGTAACTCCAGCCCTGCTGGCAGGAAATCTCTGAAGCTGTCGTAGTTGATGTATTTAACGCAATATTGGATGTTATCCTCTTTGACCTACTGAAGTCTGCCAGCTCAGGCTGACACTGCTGAAGTCTGCCAGCTCAGGCTGACACTGCTGAAGTCTGCCAGCTCAGGCTGACACTGCTGAAGTCTGCCAGCTCAGGCTGACACTGCTGAAGTCTGCCAGTTCAGGCTGACACTGCTGAAGTCTGCCAGCTCAGGCTGACACTGCTGAAGTCTGCCAGCTCAGGCTGACACTGCTGAAGTCTGCCAGCTCAGGCTGACACTGCTGAAGTCTGCCAGCTCAGGCTGACACTGCTGAAGTCTGCCAGCTCAGGCTGACACTGCTGAAGTCTGCCAGCTCAGGCTGACACTGCTGAAGTCTGCCAGCTCAGGCTGACACTGCTGAAGTCTGCCAGCTCAGGCTGACACTGCTGAAGTCTGCCAGCTCAGGCTGACACTGCTGAAGTCTGCCAGCTCAGGCTGACACTGCTGAAGTCTGCCAGTTCAGGCTGACACTGCTGAAGTCTGCCAGCTCAGGCTGACACTGCTGAAGTCTGCCAGCTCAGGCTGACACTGCTGAAGTCTGCCAGCTCAGGCTGACACTGCTGAAGTCTGCCAGTTCAGGCTGACACTGCTGAAGTCTGCCAGCTCAGGCTGACACTGATGAAGTCTGCCAGCTCAGGCTGACACTGCTGAAGTCTGCCAGCTCAGGCTGACACTGCTGAAGTCTGCCAGCTCAGGTTGACACTGCTGAAGTCTGCCAGCTCAGGCTGACACTGCTGAAGTCTGCCAGCTCAGGTTGACACTGCTGAAGTCTGCCAGCTCAGGCTGACACTGCTGAAGTCTGCCAGCTCAGGTTGACACTGCTGAAGTCTGCCAGCTCAGGTTGACACTGCTGAAGTCTGCCAGCTCAGGCTAACACATTTCAACACCTAGTAGCAATATGTAACCCATCCTGTGTGATGGAATATGACAGGAAAAACTCTCATGCCCACTATGCAGTTGCCTACATCCTCGTCTGTTTTAATTCTTCTCATCAGTTTTGAACAGGGGTACATTTGACTCAATCCCGTATGGAATACCATTCATATACACCAGAAATAGTATTGGTCCTAATACTGATGTTTGCAGCACCCAGCTTGTTACTCCTCCCCATTCTGACATCTTTCCCCGGACACTCACTCTTTGCCTCCTTGTCTAAGGTACTCTTTGATTCACGAGAGTATGCTTCCTGTTATTCTTGCCTGCACCTTAAGTGTCTGCCACAGTCTGACGTGGGCTACAGTATCAAATGCCTTCTTGCAGTCTAAGAAAATGCAGGTAGGGTAGGTTCGTCAGGACACCGGACAAGTGTTTCCTGACGCGGGTCTTAGTCAGATGATGACCCGTCGTTGGAGCTTTTGGTCATCTGACCGAGGCCTTCCTCTGGCTTACCGGTCCACCCCTTTAAAAATTATGGTCTATTACAACCATTTTTTAATCCATCCAACCCTCTGTCTCTCCTGTCTCACTTCTGTTACTTTGTCACAGAGTTCCAATAGGATGATAAGACAAAATTTACCATAGTAATAATAATAATATAATATCTTTATTTATTACAAGTACATGTACAAGGTATACAGGCCTAGCTGACATCAATGACATATTACTATATAGAAAGCCCCTTGAAATGCAGAGCATTTCGGGCAAATTAGATCATTTTTTTCCCAGGATGCGACCCACACCAGTCGACTAACACCCAGGTACCCATTTTACTGATGGGTGAACATAGACAACCGGTGTAAAGAAACACGCCCAATGTTTCTATCCTCGCTGGGAATCGAACCCAGATCCTCGCCGTGTGAAGCGAGAGGTTTACCCACCAGGCCACGGGGCACCATCTTCGAACCTGTGCTGGTTCCATTACCTTGCAAGGTAAGATAAGATTTTGCTCGGATTTTTAACCTCGGAGGGTTACCCACCCAGGATAACCCGAGAAAGGCAGTGCGTCACTGAAGACTGTTTGTATTATTTATATTTGGTTCCTTAAATCTTGTCCCCCAGGATGCGACCCACACCAGTCGACTAACACACAGGTACCTACTTGCTTACTAGGTGAACGGGACAACTGGTGTAAGGAATCACGCCCAATGTTTCCACCCTTGCCGGGGATCGAACCACAGACACTCGGTGTGTAAAGCAAGAGCGTTGCTTACCAAACAGCAAAACTGGTCAGTAATTCAATGCTTCGTGAATGTCTCTTTTTTAAATATAGGTACTAGTATAGTCGTTGTCCTGCAGATCTCTGGCAACTGCCCTATGTTCATTTACTTGTAGATATTAAGACAGTGGTTGTGACAATGCTTGTGCTCCCTCTCGCAGAATCCACGGTGACACCTTATCAGGTCAGAGTGCCTTTGATGTATCCAGCTCCATCAAAGTTTTTTAAAACTTCGCTTGTTGTGTATATGGTGTCCAGGACCTGTTAGTGTACTCTTTCCTCTAAACTCTCTAGCATAATATATGTTTCCACTAAGACCTCTTTAAACCGTTTGTTCAGCGTTTCACAGACTTCCTAGTCATTTACAGTGAGCTCTCCTCCTTCCTCCTTCAGTTTTATTACCTGGTCTTTTAGTGTCTACTTTCTTCTGATGCGACCTTGGAGGTGTTTTGGTTCAGTCTTACTTTGGCTGTTGTATCGTTCTCAAACTCTCAGCCTCTTCCTTCACACTAACATTTATTTCTGGCTAATCTGCTCACTTTTTATGCTGTCGTCTGTCCTTTGCTTCCTATACTTTTTTTTCACAATCTTATGCTTCTCATTTGTGCCTCTCTGGTTGAACAAAAGCTATCTTTATCTTTGCTATTCTGAGAATGAAGTTCTCTACCTCCTGGCACTTTCCTGCTACTTACTCCATCATCTCTTCCACTGACTTTCCTTCTAGTTCCCTCTGCCACTGCATTGCCTTCAGAAATTCCCTCATCCTTGCAAAGTTTTCCCCTTTTAAAGTCTGTCTTCTGACACTCTCCACCTTCCATTCTTCCCCTCACCCTTAGTTCCACAAGGTACTCTAGTTCAGGATGATTGGCGCCCAGGGGCTCCCATGTTTTATTTCTTCTATATCAGGCTTACATTGGGTAAACACTATCTCCAGTCTTCCTGCTTTATTTCCTCTTTCTCTTGGTGTATCCTTATCCAGCTCATGTGGGTCTCAGTCCTACCAGTTTATATCTTTGTGACTCAAGTCACCCATAATAAGAAGCTTTGCTTTAGCACTTTATTGAATTCTTAATTGCATCAGTTATCATGTCAACAATCACTTTTTGTCTTCGTATTACCTCCACGGTCTCCTAATGTTAGGTGGAGGGTTGTATATCAGAGTGGCCTTCGTTAAGGATGGGTCCCCCAGCCTTAACCAAGGCCACTCTGAAGTCTTACGTTTTTTATCTGTTTATATCTCTCACATCTTCAAAACTTCACTAATTTCTGATCAGCAGTGCCACTCCTCTGCCTCTAGTTTCCCCTGTCTTTACTTATCACTTAATATCCAGCTGGAAATATGGCATCTGTGTATGCAGTAGTAGTAGTAGTAGTAGTTAGTAGTTGTCAAAGGCACTCGTCGATAGACACTTGACCTCCCCCCTCCCCTCTTTTTGTGTGCGCGTACGCACGCGCTTACCTAATTCTACTCACCTAACTGTGGTTGCGGGTGTTGATTCACAGCTCCTGGCCCAGCCTCTCTGCTGGCCGCTACTGGTTTCACTCCTGGCCGCATGAGCCCTATCATACCTATTCTTAAAGCTATGTATGGATTTTGCCTCGACCACTTCGCTGTCTAAGTCAGTGTGAAGACTACTGAATGACTGTTAAGACTACTGAAGGAGTGTTAAGACTACTGAAGGAGTGTTAAGACTACTGAAGGAGTGTTAAAACTATTGAAGGAGTGTGAAGACTACTGAATGACTGTTAAGACTACTGAAGGAGAGTGAAAACTACTGAAGGAGTGTGAATACTACTGAAGGAGAGTGGAGACTACTGAAGGAGTGTTAAGACTACTGAAGGAGAGTGAAGACTACTGAAGGAGAGTGAAGACTACTGAAGGAGAGTTAAGACTACTGAAGGAGAGTGAAGACTACTGAAGGAGAGTGAAGACTACTGAAGGAGAGTGAAGACTACTGAAGGAGAGTGAAGACTACTGAAGGAGAGTGAAGACTACTGAAGGAGAGTGAAGACTACTGAAGGAGAGTGAAGACTACTGAAGGAGAGTGAAGACTACTGAAGGAGAGTGAAGACTACTGTGAAGTACTGCACCGCAACAATTATTACCATAAAGGAAAGCGTTAAAGTCGTAAGGGTAACACCATGCTGAGGGATGGGATGTAAGCAGGGAGAAACAGCGCCAAATCCTTGGATGGGAAGCCCTTGAGCATCATAAGAGGGACGCCCCACCCCTGGTGAGGGGATGAACCGAGGGGAGGGTAGCAGCAAGTGCCGTCACCATGGTAACCAGCCAGGCGCTGGCATCAAGGTGCACAGTGCTACCAGGGTGCACCAGCCACCACCTGGGGACGGGAGGGGAGAGGGAACGGGAGGGGAGAGGGAACGGGAGGGAGAGGGGACGGGAGGGGAGGGGAGAGGAGGGGAGGAGGAAGAGTTATTTATAGCAGCAACGACAAACATTATTTTCCCAGCGTCTCAGAGGAGGATTATTCAGGAGGTTGAACAAGTACACTACCAGTGACGACCCACACACACACACACACACACACACACACACACACACACACACACACACACACACACACACACACACACTGTTCCTAATATACATGAATGACCTACTAGAGAGGACTGAGTCTTGTGTCACTGCTGACGCTGTAAAACAAGAGAGATCTCAACAAACTATAGATGTGGCTAAACAAGTGGCTTCTCGGGTTCAACCCGAGCATATGCAAGGTCATGTGTTTTGGAGAAGGTGAGGGAAGACCAGACACAGAGTACAGCATGAGTGAAGAAAAGCTGTAAAAGTCAGAGTAAAAGTTACCCCGGGGTGAGGGGGGGGGGTAGGAGTGAATATAACAGCTAGCATATAGCCACAACTGCACATATTCCGTATAATGTCAGTCGATTAACTAACTTCAGAAGAGCATTCAGGAAGTTGAATAAAGAACACTTCAGAACCTAATACATACACGACATATGTTTGGCCAGTCACTGAGTACGAGACCCCAGCATGTAGCCCACATCTGGTCAAGCACGTCAAGAAAATGGACAAGGTCCAAAGATTTGCAACCAGGCTAGTACCAGAACTGAGAGGAATGCACTATGAGGAGAGCTTGAAGGAATCGAACCTGACGACCTTAGAGGAGAGAAGGATATGGTGAGGCATGATTACTGGGTATAAAATCTTAAAAAATAAATGAGAAGGTAGTCAGGGGCAGACCAGGATCAAGGGGACACGGCTAGAACCCTAAACACAAATGAGCCACTGGGATGTAAGGAAGAATTTCTATATTCTTTAGTCTTATGGAGGTTGAAAAGTGGAATGACCTGGATGAAGCAAACTCAGCGCACAGCTTCAAGACTTGGTATGATAACGTCCAAGTGGCAAGAAGTCAGTGATGCCGATCAAGGTGGTCTAGAAGGAGGGGCCAGGAGCTGAATATTGATCCCCACAAACACAAATCGGTGAGTACATTATATCGGCAACTGTTTATAAATCCCTGGCTATTTTTTCATGGTATTATTAACAGTATTTTTAACCAGTTCCTTGTAGAAAATGTGATTCTGTAGCTGTGCCTCAGATGAATTAATAATCTATTATGGTGAAGTAACTCCTTGTTCTTTTACACTTTTAATAAATCATACTAGAGGTTTAGCTTTATTTAGTATTGGTTTATATTTAAACAGCTTGGTGGACTTTTGCCATGAAAGAAACACTTGGTGATTTTACTTACCAGTAAAATCTTTAATAACCAGAAAAAAATATTTCCAAGTCCAATGAAGGATGACGCATTTGCAGGACAAATAAATAATGAGTATTACCCGTAGCCTGATATGCTGGCTGCCATTACCACAACATACTCTCACATGTGTGCTGGCTGCCATTACCATAACAACATACTCTCACATGTGTGCTGTCTGCCATTACCACAACATACTCTCACATGTGTGCTGACTGCCATTACCACAACAACATACTCTCACATGTGTGCTGACTGCCATTACCATAACAACATACTCTCACATGTGTGCTGGCTGCCATTACCACAATAACATACTCTCACATGTGTGCTGGCTGCCATTACCACAACATACTCTCACATGTGTGCTGTCTGCCATTACCACAACAACATACTCTCACATGTGTGCTGGCTGCCATTACCACAATAACATACTCTCACATGTGTGCTGGCTGCCATTACCACAACAACATACTCTCACATGTGTGCTGGCTGCCATTACCACAACAACATACTCTCACATGTGTGCTGGCTGCCATTACCACAACAACATACTCTCACATGTGTGCTGGCTGCCATTACCACAATAACATACTCTCACATGTGTGCTGGCTGCCATTACCACAACAACATACTCTCACATGTGTGCTGACTGCCATTACCACAACAACATACTCTCACATGTGTGCTGTCTGCCATTACCACAACAACATACTCTCACATGTGTGCTGTCTGCCATTACCACAACAACATACTCTCACATGTGTGCTGGCTGCCATTACCACAACAACATACTCTCACATGTGTGCTGTCTGCCATTACCACAACAACATACTCTCACATGTGTGCTGGCTGCCATTACCACAACAACATACTCTCACATGTGTGCTGTCTGCCATTACCACAACAACATACTCTCACATGTGTGCTGGCTGCCATTACCACAACAACATACTCTCACATGTGTGCTGGCTGCCATTACCACAACAACATACTCTCACATGTGTGCTGTCTGCCATTACCACAACAACATACTCTCACATGTGTGCTGGCTGCCATTACCACAACAACATACTCTCACATGTGTGCTGGCTGCCATTACCACAACAACATACTCTCACATGTGTGCTGTCTGCCATTACCATAACAACATACTCTCACATGTGTGCTGGCTGCCATTACCACAACAACATACTCTCACATGTGTGCTGACTGCCATTACCACAACAACATACTCTCACATGTGTGCTGACTGCCATTACCACAACAACATACTCTCACATGTGTGCTGACTGCCATTACCACAACAACATACTCTCACATGTGTGCTGACTGCCATTACCACAACAACATACTCTCACATGTGTGCTGTCTGCCATTACCACAACAACATACTCTCACATGTGTGCTGTCTGCCATTACCACAACAACATACTCTCACATGTGTGCTGGCTGCCATTACCACAACAACATACTCTCACATGTGTGCTGTCTGCCATTACCACAACAACATACTCTCACATGTGTGCTGGCTGCCATTACCACAACAACATACTCTCACATGTGTGCTGTCTGCCATTACCACAACAACATACTCTCACATGTGTGCTGGCTGCCATTACCACAACAACATACTCTCACATGTGTGCTGGCTGCCATTACCACAACAACATACTCTCACATGTGTGCTGTCTGCCATTACCACAACAACATACTCTCACATGTGTGCTGGCTGCCATTACCACAACAACATACTCTCACATGTGTGCTGGCTGCCATTACCACAACAACATACTCTCACATGTGTGCTGTCTGCCATTACCACAACAACATACTCTCACATGTGTGCTGGCTGCCATTACCACAACAACATACTCTCACATGTGTGCTGGCTGCCATTACCACAACAACATACTCTCACATGTGTGCTGGCTGCCATTACCACAACAACATACTCTCACATGTGTGCTGGCTGCCATTACCACAACAACATACTCTCACATGTGTGCTGGCTGCCATTACCACAACAACATACTCTCACATGTGTGCTGGCTGCCATTACCACAACAACATACTCTCACATGTGTGCTGGCTGCCATTACCACAACAACATACTCTCACATGTGTGCTGTCTGCCATTACCACAACAACATACTCTCACATTTTGCTGGCTGCCATTACCACAACAACATACTCTCACATGTGTGCTGGCTGCCATTACCACAACAACATACTCTCACATGTGTGCTGTCTGCCATTACCACAACAACATACCTCACATGTGTGCTGGCTGCCATTACCACAACAACATCTCTCACATGTGTGCTGGCTGCCATTACCACAAAACATACTCTCACATGTGTGCTGGCTGCCATTACCACAACAACATACTCTCACATGTGTGCTGTCTGCCATTACCACAAAAACATACTCTCACATGTGTGCTGGCTGCCATTACCACAACAACATACTCTCACATGTGTGCTGTCTGCCATTACCACAACAACATACTCTCACATGTGTGCTGTCTGCCATTACCACAACAACATACTCTCACATGTGTGCTGTCTGCCATTACCACAACAACATACTCTCACATGTGTGCTGGCTGCCATTACCACAACAACATACTCTCACATTGTGCTGGCTGCCATTACCACAACAACATACTCTCACATGTGTGCTGGCTGCCATTACCACAACAACATACTCTCACATGTGTGCTGGCTGCCATTACCACAACAACATACTCTCACATTGTGCTGACTGCCATTACCACAACAACATACTCTCACATTGTGCTGGCTGCCATTACCACAACAACATGCTCTCACATGTGTGCTGGCTGCCATTACCACAACATACTCTCACATGTGTGCTGGCTGCCATTACCACAACAACATAACTCTCACATGTGTGCTGGCTGCCATTACCACAACAACATACTCTCACATATGTGCTGGCTGCCATTACCACAACAACATACTCTCACATGTGTGCTGGCTGCCATTACCACAACAACATACTCTCACATGTGTGCTGGCTGCCATTACCACAACAACATACTCTTACATGTGTGCTGGCTGCCATTACCACAACAACATACTCTCACATGTGTGCTGGCTGCCATTACCACAACAACATACTCTCACATGTGTGCTGGCTGCCATTACCACAACAACATACTCTCACATGTGTGCTGACTGACATTACCACAACATACTCTCACATGTGTGCTGGCTGCCATTACCACAACAACATACTCTCACATGTGCGCTGGCTGCCATTACCACAACATACTCTCACATGTGTGCTGACTGCCATTACCACAACAACATACTCTCACATGTGTGCTGGCTGCCATTACCACAACATACTCTCACAAATAAGGTAAGCCAGTAACGTTGGAGAAGCTCAAGCGTCTGGATGTTAGTGTTAGTACAGCAAAGTGTGCAATCTTTATTGTGATATACCTTTGATATATACCTCTGATGAGTTTCAAGAGTCATTCTACTCCCGTAGCCCGGCCATAGGCCAGACTCGTCTGGTGCTAGCCTGGTCAACCAGGCTGCTGCTGCTGGAGGCCCGCTGACGCACATATCCATCACAACCTGGCTGATTTGGCACTTGGTGAAGATATTTGTCCAGTTTCCTCTCGAAGACATCTACACTTGTGTACTGAGAAGTTATCAGTGTTATGGTGGTGGACGATGTCAGGGACTACGTGGTTGTTGAAAATTGTATAAAATACCGAAAAGTAGAAGATTAAGACACATGTACAACAGTTGGGTATCTTTAGTGAAAAAACGTTTCACCTACACAGTAGGCTTCTTCAGCAACAGGTGTACTAGTGAAATAAACATGATGTAATCAGTCCATCAACCTTGGAGAAAAAGTATTTGAGGTGGTGAGTCCTTCAACCTGAGGCTGAGCGACGGTATTGTCTCTTTTAGTTCTTTATTTTCCTTAGTTCTTGTTTTAATTTGTTACATTTGTAAAACCGTGTGAAAACTGTCACTGTTGGAAGGAAGACGTCCATCATGGACCTACCCAAATGTGTGGGCAGGAGAGGTACTCAGGAAGGACTTACAAGTTTATGCAAGGCGACACGTAGAGACACACGGTCCTGGTGTGATGGCCTGGACAAGCCGGTGGCTGAGTCAATAATGTACCTAATTCCCACGGTGAGGGGTTCAAATGTGATTTGTTGCGGTAATGGCCCACTGTTTGGCTAAGCAGGTCCTATTAGGATCTAACTAGGTTATAAAGGATAAAGAGTGGTTTGGTTGAGCTGCAGTCATCTTCCCAAGTAAGAGTTTCAAGAGTTCTGGGTAATGAATTCACTAGCATTGTGGAAAGAAATATCTCTCGTTGGTAACCTCTGCAGATTTCCTCTGTTTCTACCACTGTGCCCTTATTTATGGATGAGCTCTGCATCCAAGTATCAGTCAGGTATCTGGTAAAGTAATCAAGCTGACCACCCACATCTTAATGAAAAGACAGGGGAAAAAGAGCAGGGTGAGAGAATACTGCCATAACCATACAACACAAACATATGAGTGTCAAGGATGAGAGCCTAGTGTGACATCCACATGAAACGAATATCTGGATGTCAAAGGTCACGAATATTTAGGTGTCAAGGGACCAGTGCTCAGTGGGATAATATTTAACACCAACATTTAAGTTTCCAGCAGAAAAAAATAAAAAAAGTAAAATTGTACAGTTTTTCTTTATGTTTTGGTTAAAGTATTTTGTTTATACTTTTTTTATCAGTAGAATTTTGTACGTGTTCCTTGGCAGGTGACCCCGTGCTAATACACGTCAGATACCTGTAAGAAGAGATATTTGATATACGGCTTTACATGTATAGTATATTTCTGTAATCTCAGATTTAGTTTATGGGAGTAAGATTAAAATTTGTTAACGAGGAAGATAAGTACTGTCTGGCTGAGCAGTGCTTGTCACTCAGAAATTTTCAAATTCGATAGATTTAGTGATACTAGAACTACTTCAATTAGTTAACTGGCCTAGTGTCGCCTACCAGGTGGCTAAAAATAAGATCAGGCCATAGGAAAGTGTGTCGGAGACGAAGGAAACGTACTTGGCTTGGGGACGCCTCTCTCAGATGAAGTCAGAGCAAAGTAGGCACTCAAGGCAACTTATCATTACCCACAGCAATATATATATATATATATATATATATATATATATATATATATATATATATATATATATATATACAGTATATGCATACATACATACACACACTCACTGGCCGCCCTTGTTAATGAAAATATCTAATCAGTCAATTACTTGGCAGCCTCTCAATATGCCTAAAAGCATGCAGACATCGTCAAGAGTTTGTGTTGTTGTTCAGACCTGACATGAGAATGAGGAAGGAATGTGATCAAAGTGACCTTGACCGTGGAATGACTGCTAGTTTGAGTATCTCAGAAACTGCTGATCTGGTATTTTCGTGCACAGTGAGAAAAAAAAATCCAGTGAGCGGCAGTTCTGTAGACGAAAACGCCCTGATAATGAGAGAAGTCAAAGAAGAATGACCAGACTGGTACAAGCTGACAATAATTCAAATATCTACGCGTCACAACAGTGATATGCAGAAGAGCATCTCTGGATGCACAACATGTCGAAAATTTAAGTGGATGGGCTACAGCAGCAGGCCACACCGGGTTCTAAGCCAATCAGCTAAGAACAGGAAAACTGAGGTGAAAATGAGCTGGATAGTTGAAGATTGGAAAAAAAAGGTCGTCTTGTGTGACAAATTGCAATTTTTGCTGCGATATGCAGACGGTCCATCTGGAGGGTGTTCCGGTGGTCAATGCCCGCATGGCCTGGTCCATGACCAGATAAGGCCAAAATTTGGCAGAAACCTTTAGGGTGTGGTGGAACAGGAGATTCACAGCATGAAAATGCAGCTGGGAAATTTGCAGCAACTGCGTGATGTTATATCAACATTAACCAGGTTCTCTAAAGGGATGTTTCCAGTACCTTGTTCAATCCATGCCACGATAGGCTGTTCTGGGGACAATGGGAGATCTACCCAGTACAATAAAGTGGCCACATAGGGTGTTTGTTTGCAGTGTTGGGTACTAAGTGACACAATAGATAACCACTTAGAATATTTAATGTCAATGAAAATGGCAAGGAATGCAGGTGCAGATGTGCAAGTATAGCCAGAATTAAGATGACCCACAGTGAGTACAAGGAGCCTGTCACCGGGATAGTCCTCTCCTCTTACTGTCCCTGGGTGCTGATATCATGCACCTCCACAAGGTACAGGACCCAGGGTGTTGGTAACATCATGCACCTCCACAAGGTACAGGAGCCTGGGTGTTGGTAACATCATGCACCTCCACAAGATACAGGACCCAGGGTGCTGGTAACATCATGCACCTCCACAAGGTACAGGAGCCTGGGTGTTGGTAACATCATGCACCTCCACAAGGTACAGGACCCAGGGTGCTGGTAACATCATGCACCTCCACAAGGTACAGGACCCTGGGTGTTGGTAACATCATGCACCTCCACAAGGTACAGGACCCTGGGTGTTGGTAACATCATGCACCTCCACAAGGTACAGGACCCAGGGTGTTGGTAACATCATGCACCTCCACAAGGTACAGGACCTTGGGTGTTGGTAACATCATGCACCTCCACAAGATACAGGACTCTGGGTGTTGGTAACATCATGCACCTCCACAAGGTACAGGACCCTGGGTGTTGGTAACATCATGCACCTCCACAAGGTACAGGACCCTGGGTGTTGGTAACATCATGCACCTCCACAACGTACAGGACCGTGGGTGTTGGTAACATCATGCACCTCCACAAGGTACAGGACCGTGGATGTTGGTAACATCATGCACCTCCACAAGGTACAGGAGCCTGGGTGTTGGTAACATCATGCACCTCCACAAGGTACAGGAGCCTGGGTGTTGGTAACATCATGCACCTCCACAAGATACAGGACCCAGGGTGCTGGTAACATCATGCACCTCCACAAGGTACAGGACCCTGGGTGTTGGTAACATCATGCACCTCCACAAGGTACAGGACCCAGGGTGCTGGTAACATCATGCACCTCCACAAGGTACAGGACCCTGGGTGTTGGTAACATCATGCACCTCCACAAGGTACAGGACCCTGGGTGTTGGTAACATCATGCACCTCCACAAGGTACAGGACCCAGGGTGTTGGTAACATCATGCACCTCCACAAGGTACAGGACCTTGGGTGTTGGTAACATCATGCACCTCCACAAGATACAGGACCCTGGGTGTTGGTAACATCATGCACCTCCACAAGGTACAGGACCCTGGGTGTTGGTAACATCATGCACCTCCACAAGGTACAGGACCGTGGGTGTTGGTAACATCATGCACCTCCACAAGGTATAAATTAGACACATATGCAACACTTGGGTATCTTTATTGAGGAAACGTTTCGCCACACAGTGGCTTCATCAGTCCAATACAAAGTAGAAAGGTGTAAGGAGAGGAGGAGTTTGAGGTTATCAGTCCTCGGCCTGGAGTCGTGGTCAGTCCATCAATCTTGTTAGATTGATGGACTGAACACATCGACTCCAGGCCGAGGGACTGATAACCTCAAACTCCTCCTCTCCTTACACCTTTCTACTTTGTATTGGACTGATGAAGCCACTGTGTGGCGAAACGTTTCCTCAATAAAGATACCCAAGTGTTGCATATGTGTCTAATTTATAACTTGTCGGTTCTCTGAACCATTCATCTACCTCCACAAGGTACAGGACCGTGGGTGTTGGTAACATCATGCACCTCCACAAGGTACAGGACCCTGGGTGTTGGTAACATCATGCACCTCCACAAGGTACAGGACCCTGGGTGTTGGTAACATCATGCACCTCCACAAGGTACAGGACCCTGGGTGTTGGTAACATCATGCACCTCCACAAGGTACAGGACCCTGGGTGTTGGTAACATCATGCACCTCCACAAGGTACAGGACCCTGGGTGTTGGTAACATCATGCACCTCCAAAAGGTACAGGACCCTGGGTGTTGGTAACATCATGCACCTCCACAAGATACAGGACCCTGGGTGTTGGTAACATCATGCACCTCCACAAGGTACAGGACCCTGGGTGTTGGTAACATCATGCACCTCCACAAGGTACAGGACCCTGGGTGTTGGTAACATCATGCACCTCCACAAGGTACAGGACCCTGGGTGTTGGTAACATCATGCACCTCCACAAGGTACAGGACCCAGGGTGTTGGTAACATCATGCACCTCCACAAGGTACAGGACCCAGGGTGTTGGTAACATCATGCACCTCCACAAGGTACAGGACCCTGGGTGTTGGTAACATCATGCACCTCCACAAGATACAGGACCCTGGGTGTTGGTAACATCATGCACCTCCACAAGGTACAGGACCCTGGGTGTTGGTAACATCATGCACCTCCACAAGGTACAGGACCCAGGGTGTTGGTAACATCATGCACCTCCACAAGATACAGGACCCTGGGTGTTGGTAACATCATGCACCTCCACAAGGTACAGGACCCAGGGTGCTGGTAACATCATGCACCTCCACAAGGTACAGGACCCTGGGTGTTGGTAACATCATGCACCTCCACAAGATACAGGACCCAGGGTGCTGGTAACATCATGCACCTCCACAAGGTACAGGACCCAGGGTGTTGGTAACATCATGCACCTCCACAAGGTACAGGACCCTGGGTGTTGGTAACATCATGCACCTCCACAAGATACAGGACCCTGGGTGTTGGTAACATCATGCACCTCCACAAGGTACAGGACCTTGGGTGTTGGTAACATCATGCACCTCCACAAGGTACAGGACTCTGGGTGTTGGTAACATCATGCACCTCCACAAGGTACAGGACCCTGGGTGTTGGTAACATCATGCAACTCCACAAGTACAGGACCCAGGGTGTTGGTAACATCATGCACCTCCACAAGGTACAGGACCCTGGGTGTTGGTAACATCATGCACCTCCACAAGGTACAGGACCCAGGGTGTTGGTAACATCATGCACCTCCACAAGGTACAGGACCCTGGTGTTGGTAACATCATGCACCTCCACAAGGTACAGGACCCTGGGTGTTGGTAACATCATGCACCTCCACAAGTACAGGACCCGGGTGTGGTAACATCATGCACCTCCACAAGGTACAGGACCCTGGGTGTTGGTAACATCATGCACCTCCACAAGATACAGGACCCTGGGTGTTGGTAACATCATGCACCTCCACAAGGTACAGGACCTGGGTGTTGGTAACATCATGCACCTCCACAAGGTACAGGACCCAGGGTGTTGGTAACATCATGCACCTCCACAAGTACAGGACCCTGGGTGTTGGTAACATCATGCACCTCCACAAGGTACAGGACCTGGGTGTGGTAACATCATGCACCTCCACAAGGTACAGGACCCTGGGTGTTGGTAACATCATGCACCTCCACAAGATACAGGACCCTGGGTGTTGGTAACATCATGCACCTCCACAAGGTACAGGACCTGGGTGTTGGTAAATCATGCACCTCCACAAGGTACAGGACCTGGTGTTGGTAACATCATGCACCTCCACAAGGTACAGGACCTGGGTGTTGGTAACATCATGCACCTCCACAAGGTACAGGACCCTGGGTGTTGGTAACATCATGCACCTCCACAAGGTACAGGACCTGGGTGTTGGTAACATCATGCACCTCCACAAGGTACAGGACCTGGGTGTTGGTAACATCATGCACCTCCACAAGGTACAGGACCCTGGGTGTTGGTAACATCATGCACCTCCACAAGGTACAGGACCCTGGGTGTTGGTAACATCATGCACCTCCACAAGGTACAGGACCCTGGGTGTTGGTAACATCATGCACCTCCACAAGGTACAGGACCCTGGGTGTTGGTAACATCATGCACCTCCACAAGGTACAGGACCCTGGGTGTTGGTAACATCATGCACCTCCACAAGGTACAGGACCCTGGGTGTTGGTAACATCATGCACCTCCACAAGGTACAGGACCCTGGGTGTTGGTAACATCATGCACCTCCACAAGGTACAGGACCCTGGGTGTTGGTAACATCATGCACCTCCACAAGGTACAGGACCCTGGGTGTTGGTAACATCATGCACCTCCACAAGGTACAGGACCCTGGGTGTTGGTAACATCATGCACCTCCACAAGGTACAGGACCCTGGGTGTTGGTAACATCATGCACCTCCACAAGATACAGGACCCTGGGTGCTGGTAACATCATGCACCTCCACAAGGTACAGGACCCTGGGTGTTGGTAACATCATGCACCTCCACAAGGTACAGGACCCTGGGTGTTGGTAACATCATGCACCTCCACAAGGTACAGGACCCTGGGTGTTGGTAACATCATGCACCTCCACAAGGTACAGGACCCTGGGTGTTGGTAACATCATGCACCTCCACACGGTATAGGACCCTGGGTGTTGGTAACATCATTCACCTCCACAAGGTATAGGACTCTGGGTGATTGTAGCATCATGCACCTCCACAAGGTACATTGTATCTTACATTACTAGCAAGCAACAGATAATGCCAATAGTGGCAGTGCAGAGTTTATCCTCCTGGCCTCTTGTCAGATAAGGAAGTGCTGACTTCATGAGCAACGCAGAGGAGTAGGCAAGAGGTATGTAAGGAGGGGGGAGACACATAACTAATGAGAAGGCAGGTGATATCTAAGAAGAGGGGAGGTAGATAACTAATGAGAAGGCAGATCATATCTAAAAGGAGGATAGGTAGCTAAGAAGGTAGGAAATATCTAGGAGGGAAAGGTAGGAGATAGGAGGGGAAGGTAAATAACTAAGGAAAAAGCGGGAGGTATCTATAGAGAGGGGAGAGGTGGATAACTAAGGAAAAGGCGTCAGATATCTAAAGAGGGGTCAACACTAAACAATATTCTTAACGAGAGAGGACACAATATCTTGAAAAATATCACCACTGGCATTACTTCTTTAGTTTTGAAAATTCTCATTATCTACCCTGATGGAAAAAGTTGCTGGCCTTCTTGGTGTTTGCCTTATAACATTCTCCAAATGACTGTCATCTGTTATTATTCACTATTATTTTATGTTAGTTTTGTTCTGCAGGATGGTCCTCCTGTGTTTTGTATATATTGTTCCTCTTGAGTTCTTCATTCTTTCCACATCCGAGCAGTTGCAATGTGTTCATGATGAACTTCATGCTGTTTCGACTGCCCACCTGAGACTGTTGATATCTGCTTGCAAACTGTCCGTATCCTGCACCTGTGCTTTGTGTTTCATATCAAAATGGTATACAATACCAACAGGTTGATAAGTAAGACACATACGCAACAGTTAGGTATCTTTATCCGAAACGTTTCGCCCACACAGTCGAATACAGAAGAGTTAGAAACAGTAGAGATATTAAGGTGATGTGGTCAATCCTTGAAGACGTAGTTTTGAGATGGTCAGTCCCTCTGCCTGGAGAAGAGTTCAGTCCCATAGTCTGGAACGATATCTCCAAGGTTAATGGACTAATTAAGCCATTTCACTACTACACTGCTGCCTTTGTATTTGACTGAAGAAGTCTACTGTGTAGCGAAACCTTTCAACAATAAAGATACCCAAAGATACCCCGCTAGCGTGGACAACGGCCATGCTAGCGGGAGATTCGTCTGTAAAAACTTGCATTTGTGGTCACAGTGGTGCCTATGCTAACCTTCCTATGGTGTATAAATATACCTAGTTGGATAAATCTTATTGTAGCTACCTGGCCCAGTGGTTAACTCGTCGGTCTGGAGTTTTATGGCTTTCTGACCGCGGGTTCTAACCCCACCCGTGGTATGGTTTGTTTGCAATCGTGTCATTACGATTTCGTGAGTCAAGACACCCAAGTGTTGCACATGAGTCTTAATCATCAACTCGTCGGTATTTCAGACCATTTTCAGCATTACCTCCTCCGTGAAGGACCTACATCTACACCTTTTAGGGTCTACATCTAAACTTTCCTTCAAATACTGAGTGCTCCTGCTGGTGGTATTTTTGGCACTTCTTTATAAATAACGAGTTCCACGAATGAGTCCCAGGTGGGCATGTGTGGGCATGCCTTCAATTTCCCTTTCGAATTCTTGGGGGATCTGCGCATGTCAAATATATAATTTGTAGAGTGGGTAGAAATAATTAAAAATACCTCTCTGGATCCTCAGTTCTCCTGTCTTTTAGTGGATTACTGAACAATTATTCTTACTGATCATAAAGTTTCGCTCATATTTCTTTATTCATCGACACACGAACCAGTGCAGTCTGGTAGTGTACAGCCTCTATTACACTAGTGAGAAGGGACGGATTTGAGGGACCTGCCCTCTCAGTGATGACATTCTCTCTTCACCTTGTGAGCTGCGCTTCACCTTGTGAGCTGCGCTTCACCTTGTGAGCTGCTCTTCACCTTGTGAGCTGCTCTTCACCTTGTGAGCTGCATTTCACCTTGTGAGCTGCTCTTCACCTTGTGAGCTGCGCTTCACCTTGTGAGCTGCTCTTCACCTTGTGAGCTGCGCTTCACCTTGTGAGCTGCGCTTCACCTTGTGAGCTGCTCTTCACCTTGTGAGCTGCTCTTCACCTTGTGAGCTGCGCTTCACCTTGTGAGCTGCTCTTCACCTTGTGAGCTGCTCTTCACCTTGTGAGCTGCTCTTCATCTTGTGAGCTGCTCTTCACCTTGTGAGCTGCGCTTCACCTTGTGAGCTGCGCTTCACCTTGTGAGCTGCTCTTCACCTTGTGAGCTGCGCTTCACCTTGTGAGCTGCTCTTCACCTTGTGAGCTGCTCTTCACCTTGTGAGCTGCTCTTCACCTTGTGAGCTGCTCTTCACCTTGTGAGCTGCTCTTCACCTTGTGAGCTGCTCTTCACCTTGTGAGCTGCTCTTCACCTTGTGAGCTGCTCTTCACCTTGTGACCTGCGCTTCACCTTGTGAGCTGAGCTTCACCATGTGAGCTGCTCTTCACCTTGTGAGCTGCGCTTCACCTTGTGAGCTGCGCTTCACCTTGTGAGCTGCGCTTCACCTTGTGAGCTGCTCTTCACCTTGTGAGCTGCGCTTCACCTTGTGAGCTGCTCTTCACCTTGTGAGCTGCTCTTCACCTTGTGAGCTGCTCTTCATCTTGTGAGCTGCTCTTCACCTTGTGAGCTGCGCTTCACCTTGTGAGCTGCGCTTCACCTTGTGAGCTGCTCTTTACCTTGTGAGCTGTGCTTCACCTTGTGAGCTGCTCTTCACCTTGTGAGCTGCGCTTCACCTTGTGAGCTGCGCTTCACCTTGTGAGCTGCTCTTCACCTTGTGAGCTGCTCTTCACCTTGTGAGCTGCGCTTCACCTTGTGAGCTGCTCTTCACCTTGTGAGCTGCTCTTCACCTTGTGAGCTGCACTTCACCTTGTGAGCTGCGCTTCACCTTGTGAGCTGCGCTTCACCTTGTGAGCTGCGCTTCACCTTGTGAGCTGCGCTTCACCTTGTGAGCTGCTCTTCACCTTGTGAGCTGCTCTTCACCTTGTGAGCTGCGCTTCACCTTGTGAGCTGCGCTTCACCTTGTGAGCTGCGCTTCACCTTGTGAGCTGCGCTTCACCTTGTGAGCTGCGCTTCACCTTGTGAGCTGCGCTTCACCTTGTGAGCTGCGCTTCACCTTGTGAGCTGCGCTTCACCATGTGAGCTGCGCTTCACCTTGTGAGCTGCGCTTCACCTTGTGAGCTGCGCTTCACCTTGTGAGCTGCGCTTCACCTTGTGAGCTGCTCTTCACCTTGTGAGCTGCTCTTCACCTTGTGAGCTGCTCTTCACCTTGTGAGCTGCGCTTCACCTTGTGAGCTGCGCTTCACCTTGTGAGCTGCGCTTCACCTTGTGAGCTGCACTTCACCTTGTGAGCTGCGCTTCACCTTGTGAGCTGCGCTTCACCTTGTGAGCTGAGCTTCACCTTGTGAGCTGCGCTTCACCTTGTGAGCTGCACTTCACCTTGTGAGCTGCGCTTCACCTTGTGAGCTGCGCTTCACCTTGTGAGCTGAGCTTCACCTTGTGAGCTGCGCTTCACCTTGTGAGCTGCACTTCACCTTGTGAGCTGCGCTTCACCTTGTGAGCTGCGCTTCACCTTGTGAGCTGAGCTTCACCTTCTGACAGTCTTCATACTGTTACATATTATGGAGCAACACTCTTCTCCAGGCTCAGGGACTGACTACCTCAAAACTACGTCTTCAAGGGTGATGGACTGATTACATCGTCTTCACATCTCCACCGCTCCTCTACTCCACTCCACACTTCTGTACTCGACTGAAGAAGCCTACTGTGTGGGCGAAACCTTTCTGAATGAAGATACGTAACTGTTGAACCTCTGTCTTATCAACCTGTCAGTATTGTATACCATTCTTATATCCACTCTATTACCCTACTTGACAGACTGTTCTGCCTCAGAACCTGCTGTGATGAACCTGCTCTGTGATGAACCTGCTCTGTGATGAACCTGCTCTGATGAACCTGCTCTGTGATGAACCTGCTCTGTGATGAACCTGCTCTGTGATGAACTTGCTCTGTGATGAACCTGCTCTGTCATGAACCTGCTCTGTCATGAACCTGCTCTGTGATGAACCTGCTCTGTGGTGAACCTGCTCTGTGATGAACCTGCTCTGTGATGAACCTCCTGTGATGAACCTGCTCTGTGATGAACCTGCTCTGTGATGAACCTGCTCTGTGATGAACCTGCTCTGTGATGAACCTGCTCTGTGGTGAACCTGCTCTGTGATGAACCTGCTCTGTGATGAACCTGCTCTGTGGTGAACCTGCTCTGTGATGAACCTGCTTTGTGGTGAACCTGCTCTGTGATGAACCTGCTCTGTGATGAACCTGCTCTGTGGTGAACCTGCTCTGTGATGAACCTGCTCTGTGATGAACCTGCTCTGTGATGAACCTGCTCTGTGGTGAACCTGCTCTGTGATGAACCTGCTCTGTGATGAACCTGCTCTGTGATGAACCTGCTCTGTTATGAACCTGCTCTGTGGTGAACCTGCTCTGTGATGAACCTGCTCTGTGATGAACCTGCTCTGTAGTGAACCTGCTCTGTGATGAACCTGCTCTGTGATGAACCTGCTCTGTTATGAACCTGCTCTGTGATGAACCTGCTCTGTGATGAACCTGCTCTGTGATGAACCTGCTCTGTGGTGAACCTGCTCTGTGATGAACCTGCTCTGTGATGAACCTGCTCTGTGATGAACCTGCTGTGATGAACCTGCGCTGTGATGAACCTGCTCTGTGATGAACCTGCTCTGTGATGAACCTGCTCTGTGATGAACCTGCTCTGTGGTGAACCTGCTCTGTGATGAACCTGCTCTGTGGTGAACCTGCTCTGTGATGAACCTGCTCTGTGATGAACCTGCTCTGTGGTGAACCTGCTCTGTGATGAACCTGCTCTGTGATGAACCTGCTGTGATGAACCTGCTCTGTGGTGAACCTGCTCTGTGATGAACCTGCTCTGTGATGAACCTGCTCTGTGGTGAACCTGCTCTATGATGACCCTGCTCTGTGATGAACCTGCTCTGTGATGAACCTGCTCTGTGGTGAACCTGCTCTGTGATGAACCTGCTCTGTGGTGAACCTGCTCTGTGGTGAACCTGCTCTGTGATGAACCTGCTCTGTGGTGAACCTGCTCTGTGGTGAACCTGCTCTGTGATGAACCTGCTTTGTGGTGAACCTGCTCTGTGATGAACCTGCTCTGTGGTGAACCTGCTCTGTGATGAACCAGACTACAACAATCAGGCAAGTAGCACCACCAGACTACAACGAGGAAAGTAGCACCACCAGACTACAACAACGAGGCAAGTAGCACCACCAGACTACAACAGAGGCAAGTAGCACCACCAGACTACAACAGAGGCAAGTAGCACCACTAGACTACAACAACGAGGGAAGTAACACCACCAGACTATAACGAGGCAAGTAACACCACCAGACTACAACAACGAGGCAAGTAACACCACCATACTACAGCAACAAGGCAAGTAACACCACAAGACTACAACACCGAGGCAAGTAGCATAATTCACGAGCACCACCAGACTACAGCAACGAGGCAAGTAGCACCACCAGACTACAACGAGGCAAGTAGCACCACCAGTCTACAACGAGGCAAGTAGCACCACCAGACTACAACAACCAGGCAAGTAGCACCACCAGACTACAACAACCGGGCAAGTAGCACCACCAGACTACAACGAGGAAAGTAGCACCACCAGACTACAGATACGAGGCAAGTAGCACCGCCAGACTACAACAGAGGCAAGTAGCACCACCAGACTACAACGAGGAAAGTAGCACCACCAGACTACAGATACGAGGCAAGCAGCACCACCAGACTACAACAACGAGGGAAGTAACACCACCAGACTATAACAACGAGGCAAGTAACACCACCAGACTACAATAACGAGGCAAGTAGCCCCACCAGACTACAGCAACGAGGCGAGTAGCACCACCAGACTACAACGAGGCAAGTAGCACCACCAGACTACAACAACGAAGCAAGTAGCACCACCAGTCTACAACGAGGCAAGTAGCACCACCAGACTACAACAACCAGGCAAGTAGCACCAGCAGACTACAACAACCAGGCAAGTAGCACCACCAGACTACAACAACCAGGCAAGTAGCACCACCAGACTACGAGGAAAGTAGCACCACCAGACTACAACAACCAGGCAAGTAGCACCACCAGACTACAACAACCAGGCAAGTAGCACCACCAGACTACAACGATGCAAGTAGCACCACCAGACTAAAACAACGAAGCAAGTAGCACCACCAGTCTACAACGAGGCAAGTAGCACCACCAGACTACAACAACCAGGCAAGTAGCACCAAAAGACTACAACGAGGAAAGTAGCACCACCAGACTACAGCAACGAGGCAAGTAGCACCACCAGACTACAACAGAGGCAAGTAGCACCACCAGACTACAACGAGGGAAGTAACACCACCAGACTTACCTTTGATATACCTTTGAAGAGTTTCGAGAGTATCTACTCTCTGAGCCCGGCCATGGGCCAGGCTCGTCTGGTGCTTGCCTGGTCAACCAGGCTGTTGCTGCTGGAGGCCCGCTGCCCCACATATCCATCACAGCCTGGTTGATCTGGCACCTGGTGAAGATATTTGTCCAGTTTCCTCTTGAAGGCTTCTACACTGGTTCCAGCCGTGTTTCGGATATCTTCTGGTAAGATGTTGAATAGTCTGGGACCCCGGATGTTAATACAGTGCTCCCGTATTGTCCCCACCGCACCCCTGCTCCTCACTGGGTTTATTTTACACTTTCTCCCATATCTCTCACTCCAGTATGTTGTTATGGCAGTGTGCAGATTTGGGACCAGGCCCTCAAGTACTTTCCATGTATATATTATCATGTATCTCTCTCTCCTCCGCTCCAATGAGTACATGTTCAGGACTTGAAGGCGTTCCCAATAATTTAGATGTTTCAATGGCTCAATGTGAGCCGTAAACGATCTCTGGATTTGTTCCAGCTCTGCTATTTCTCCTGCCCTGAACGGGGCCGTCAGCACTGAGCAGTATTCTAAGTGAGGGAGCACTAGCGATTTGAATAGTGTCACCATCGGCATTATTTCCCTTGTTTTGAAAGTTCTCAATACCCACCCCGTCATCTTCCTGGCTGTTGTGATCTTTGTCTTGTTATGGTCTTTAAACGACAGATCAGCAGACATAATTATTCCCAAGTCCTTTACGTGTTCCTTTCGTTCTATGTGGTGACCCTCTTGCGTTTTGTATATAGTGTTCCTTTTGAGTTCTTCATTTTTCCATACCTAAGCAGCTGAAACTTATCACCATTGAACGTCATGTTGTTCTCCACTGCCCATTGGAAGACCTTGCTTATGTCCTCCTGTAATTTTTCAGTGTCCTCTACCGTAGTGACTTTCATGCTTATTTTAGTGTCATCTGCAAATGATGATACAAAAGTGTGCTGGGTGTTTTTATCTATGTCTGCTATGAGGATGAGAAACAGCAGAGGCGCCAGGACAGTGCCTTGGGGCACTGAGCTTTGACCTCGCTGATGCTGGATCTTG
>WNWK01009037.1:0-70000 GCA_009830355.1 Cherax destructor
AATATTATATTTGGTACTAAGCATTTGGTGTGGGGAAGTTGCTTGTAGTTGTTTTGGTATTGGGAAATTCATATGTAAAAGGTAATATCTATGTCATGATGTTTGTATACGCAGATTTCAATAAAATATAAAAAAAAAAAATATTTCAACCCCGTACCGGGGACCGACCTAAGTTTTTAATGTATACATTGGCGTCATTAAAGAATTATCTCAGCATATATACAGGAGAGATATATATATACCTGGTATATACTCAGTTGAAGAGAAGCAGCGGCAGGCAACATAGGGAGAGACTGCTTCAACTACAAACAACTCAACCACACCGTGACTATTGAGATCCCTGTTCATACATTCGATTAGTTCAAACGCGACTCGCATGTAAATTCAAGTCAGGAAGCTGGAAATAAGAGACGATTGTACGTGTAATCATGAACTTGAAAGAGAAAGAGACGCCTATTGTCTTTTATACCAGCAGATCCAACGCACCAGGCGCACATCTGCGTCACATACAACGCAGATGTACGTTGTATGTGACGATGAATGGATGAACCCGAAGTTTGGGTTCATCCATCTCGAAAAGTGAGAGACACAAGGTGAACACCTCTGGCAGTTTACACCGCCCAGTCACACAGTGTCAGTGTTGCTTCACCCACTGCCAGACCACACTCTTAATACTGCTCTGCCAGCCATTTTGTTTTTGCATCTTTCAAGTGAAAAACGCATTAATTTTACCATGGAGAGCAAAAATAGCATCTATAATTTTATAAGGAATTTAAGAAGCGTTCGGTCCAGGCAGACTATATTCAAATGGGTTAGTCTCGTTACAACTGTTGGCTCCTCTCTTTACTTTATGTATGTATGCTATGTATGTATAGTTGTACTCACCGTGTTGTAGTTTCAGGGGTCAAGTCATAGCTCCTGGCCCCGCCTCTTCACTGGCCGCTAATGCGTCACTCTCCCTGCGTCATGAGCTTTATCATACCTCTTCTTAAAGCTATGAATGGATCCTGCCTCCACTACATCGATTCCCAAACTATTCCACTTACCGACCACTCTGTGGCTGAAGAAATACTTCCTAACATCCCTGTGATTCATCTGAGTCTTCAACTTCCAACTGTGTCCCCTTGTTGCTGTGTCCCATCTCTGGAACATTCTGTCTGTCCACCTTGTCAATTCCTCTCAGTATTTTATATGTCGTTATCATGTCCCCCCCTATCTCTCCTGTCCTCCAGTATCGTCAGGTCAATTTCCCTTAACCTCTCCTCGTAGGACATACCCCTTAGCTCTGGGACTAGGCTTGTTGCAAACCTTTGCACTTTCTCTAGTTTATTTGTGCTTGGCTAGGTGTGGGTTCCAAACTGGTGCTGCATACTCCAATATGGGCCTAACGTACAGTGTACAGGGTCCTGAACGATTCCTTATTAAGATGTCGGAATGCTGTTCTTAGGTTTGCTAGGCGCCCGTATGCTGCAGCAGTTATTTGGTTGATGTGTGCCACAGGAGATGTGCCTGGTGTTATACTCACCCCAAGATCTTTTTCCTTGCTTGAGGTTTGTAGTCTCTAGGCCCCTAGACTCCGTCTGCAGTCTTCTTTGCCCTTCCCCAATCTTCATGACTTTGCACTTGGGTTGAACTCCAGGAGCCAATTTCTGGGCCAGGCTTGCAGCCTGTCTAGATTCCTTTGTAGTTTTGCCTGGTCCTCGTCCGATTGAATTCTTCTCATCAACTTCACATCTGCAAACAGGGACACTTCGGAGTCTATTCCTTCCATTATGTCGTTCACAAATACCAGAAACAGCACCGGTCCTAGGACTGACCCCTGTGGAACCCCACTCGTCACCGGCGCCCACTCTGACATCTCGCCACGTACCATGACTCGCTGCTGTCTTCCTGACAGGTATTCCCTGATCCATTGTAGTGCCTTCCCTGTTATCCCTGCTTGGTCCTCCAGCTTCTGCACTGATCTCTAGTGTGGAACTGTCAAACGCCTTCTTACAGTCCAAGAAAATGCAATCTACCCACCCCTCTCTCTTGTCTTATTGCTGTCACCCTGTCATAGAACTCCAGTAGGTTTGTGACACAGGATTTCCCATCCCTGAACGTGTTGGCTGTCATTGATAAGCTCATTCCTTTCTAGGTGCTCTACCACTCTTCTGATAATCTTCTCGATGACCTTGTATACTATACATGTCAGTGATACTGGTCTGTAGTTTAGTGCTTTGTGCCTGTCTCCTTTTTTAAAAATTGGGACTACATTTGCTGTCTTCCATACCTCAGGTAGTTGCCCTGTTTCGATAGATGTGTTGAAGATTGTTGTTAGTGGTGCACATAGCTCCTCTGCTCCCTCTCTCAGGACCCAGGGAGAAATGTTATCCTCCCCCATCGCCTTTGAGGTATCTAGCTTGCTTAGCAGCCTCTTCACTTCCTCCTCAGTTGTGTGTATTGTGTCCAGCACCTGATGGTGTACCCCACCTCTCTGCCTTTCTGGAGGCCCTTCTATCTCCTCTGTGAACACTTCTTTAAATCTCATGTTGAGCTCCTTACACACTTCGCAGTCATTTCTTGTGACCTCTCCTCCTTCCTTCCTCAGCCTGATTACCTGGTCCTTGACTGTTTTTCTCCTGATGTGGCTCTACAACAGCTTTGGGTCAGATTTTGGCTTTCGCTGCTATGTCATTCTCGTATTGTCTTTGGGCCTCCCTTTTTACCTGTGCATATTCATTTCTGGCTCTACGACTGCTCTCTTTATTCTCCTGGGTCCTTTGCCTTCTATACTTCTTTCATTCCCTGGCACACTTGGTTTTGGCTTCCCTGCACCCTTGGGTGAACCATGGGCTCATCCTGGCTTTTTCGCTTTTCCTGTTACCCTTGGGTACAAGGCTCTCCTCAGCTTCCTTGCAAATTGTTGTGATAATAATAAGAATAATAAGAATAATAATTTTTATTTCATCGCAATTTTACATAGAGATTTACATAGAAGTGCAAGGAGAGCCACTGACATGCCAGGGCATAACGGGCAGCTTAATCTAAAAACTTATGGACTATGTACATAATATTGGATAGATTGATGGAAATTTGACTTGTTTAAACATTGGGCAGATTACAATGATATTTCATTTGGCAAATTATAATATGGTGACACTACATTGTAGCATCTCGTTTACTGACTTCCCTGCCAGCTCTCTGTCCAACTGAACTCTGTGCAGGAAATTCTTCATGCCTTCATAGTCTCCTTTCTTGTAGTTTGGCTTCATTCGTCCAGCCCTTCCTGCTTCCTCCTCCACTTGTAACTCTATGTATTCGAAGCTTAGAACCACATGATCACTGGCCCCAAGGGGGCTTTCATGTGTGATGTCATAATATCTGTGCTACTCAAGGTGAATACTAGGTCCAGTCTCGCTGGTTTGTCCTCTCCTCTCTGGTAGTGTCCCTTACGTGTTGGTACAAGAGATTTTCCAGTACCACCTCCATCTTAGCCCTCCACGTTTCTTGGCCCCCATGTGGCTCCAAGTTCTCCCAATCGATTTCCTTGTGGTTGAAGTCACCCATGATCAGTAGTTTTGCCCTGCTCGCATGAGCCCTTCGGGCCACTTCAGCCAGTGTGTCAACCAACGCTCTATTACTCTCATCATACTCTTGCCTTGGCCTTCTGCTGTTCTGTTGTGGGTTATACATCACTGCAATTACCACCTTGGGACCTCCAGACTGAAGCATTCCTACTATGTAATCTCTTGCTTCTCCTGTCTCCTCTCTCCTGCTCATCAAAATCCCATCAGTTTTTGATCAGCAGTGCTGCCACTCCACCTTCTGTTCCCTCTTTCCTCAGGATCTGATATCCCATTGGAAAGATGGCATCTGTTATCATACCTGTGAGCTTGGTTTCTGTGAGAGCTATTATGTCCGGTGATGCCACTTTGACTCTTTCGTGCCACTCCTCCCATTTATTTGTTATTCCATCACTGTTGGTGTACCATACCTTCAGTTTCCTCTCTCAACACTGTTTTGGGGGTTCCTGGTGACGTGGGATCCCTAGTGAGTGTTGGGTGGGAGCTGTGGGTGGAGTTGTATGTAGTAGTGGAGTGAGTGTAAGGTTATGCATGTAAGTAGTTATGCATGTAAGTAGTTATGCATGTAAGTAGTTATGCATGTAAGTAGTTATGCATGTAAGTAGTTATGCATGTAAGTAGTTATGCATGTAAGTAGTTATGCATGTAAGTAGTTATGCATGTAAGTAGTTATGCATGTAAGTAGTTATGCATGTAAGTAGTTATGCATGTAAGTAGTTATGCATGTAAGTAGTTGTGCATGTAAGTAGTTGTGCATGTAAGTAGTTGTGCATGTAAGTAGTTGTGCATGTAAGTAGTTGTGCATGTAAGTAGTTGTGCATGTAAGTAGTTGTGCATGTAAGTAGTTGTGCATGTAAGTAGTTGTGCATGAAGTAGTTGTGCATGAAGTAGTTGTGCATGAAGTAGTTGTGCATGTAAGTAGTTGTGCATGTAAGTAGTTGTGCATGTAAGTAGTTGTGCATGTAAGTAGTTGTGCATGCAAGTAGTTGTGCATGCAAGTAGTTGTGCATGCAAGTAGTTGTGCATGCAAGTAGTTGTGCATGCAAGTAGTTGTGCATGCAAGTAGTTGTGCATGTAAGTAGTTGTGCATGTAAGTAGTTGTGCATGTAAGTAGTTGTGCATGCAAGTAGTTGTGCATGTAAGTAGTTGTGCATGTAAGTAGTTGTGCATGTAAGTAGTTATGCAAGTAGTTATGTATAAATTAACTTGTGTACTGCACAATGTAATTCAAAATTTTTATAAGAAAAGCAAAATATCGACCTAACCAAATGTAGTATTGTCAGCAGGTCTATTCTCGTTCTTCCTTATTTAAGTAAATTACTTAAACGTGATTTTTTTTTATAAGACAATTCTCACGAGTGTTCAAAAAAGGTCTAAATGTTTCATTCATAATAGAGTACCAAAAATCTTTTATACAAATACCCAAATTTAACCTCTGTATAAGCATAGCAATGTGGTCTATCAAGAGAACAGTTCATTTATGCTTGTCCAGCCTACATGGAAAAAAATAAATGAACTTCATATGACTGAAATTCTTTACCTAGATAACCAACTTCGTTTAACATTCCACGCCCAGCCCTGGTTGTGTGCGGGTGTTAGTGGTGACCTCTGCCGACCTAGTCGTGCATCTTTATTTACCCTGCAAATGGCGGATGGGTACAGGAGGAGGGTCAACACGATCGGGATTGAAGTTCTCCAGGGAGCGGTGTACCCTTCTAATGCTGAAGTTGTCTTGCCGGCGATTTTGCGTGATGTGCTGGGTGCTGATCATTCTGAATTATTTTGGGATAGCACTAAATGGAGCACGCAGGATCTTCGTGAAATTTGCATGCTCAGCAGCTTATCACAGGATTGTGGATAAGTTCCAGGATAAATGGCTGACGGTCATGACAGGCCTAGAGGTATGTGTACGCGATGTGTCAGCCACCTACAAGTGGATAAAGTTGAGGAACGTCCCGTTCGAAGCGGGAGAAAGTGATGTGACTGGCGTAATGCAAAAATATGGCATAGTACATGCTGTAACTGTCGGACGGTGGGGTAATGGGCCCTATTCTGGTATGCTGGAGGGGACTTGCTCTGTAAAGATGACGTTGCGTCAATCCATTCCTTCATATGTCCTAATGGCTGATTTTCGCACACAGATATATGTTACACATGTTGGGCAGACTCGCACTTGCCGATTGTGTAGTCAGCAGGGACACTTAGGTGAAGAGGTCGGAGAATGGACAGAGGAAGCATCATCTATACAGACGGAAGTTAAAAGAGTGGACGATGGACAGGAGGGCGTGGTGCACCAGTTGTGGAGTGCGGAGATGGAACAGACAGAAAAGGAGGCAGATGATGAGGAGTTGGTGCCATCGGTTGCATCACAGGTGCATAGCACGGCATCGGATGGTGAGCAGCAGGGATTGCCTAGGGAAGAGGCTGAGATTTTGAGAGATCTAAGAGAGTTCATACAGGGTGAGCCTCTGTCAATGGATGAAGTGACAGACTTGGTGCAAGGTGGTCCTACGCAGGAGTTTCATGGGGCCATAGAGAAGGTAACACAGTGTCAGGAGGTGTCTATTGCTAATGTATCTGTGGTGGTAGCTGAGGTCCATAGGGAAGAGGAGATGGACTTAATTGAGGAGAAGGGCGTGTCTAGGAAAAGGCCAGGAGAGGAATCTACGGAGAAATTGGTGACAGCTGGCCAAAGATCAGGGAAAAAAGTGTGGGCGGATGTGGTACAGGGGAAAGGTGCAAAATCGAAGGGTTATGGGGAAGTTGGGGAAGTTAAGGACGATGGGAGGGGTAGAAGGGGGAGGGATGGTGAGGTGCACACGAAATTAGATAAAAAGTACTGAAGCACAAGGGAAAACCTCAGCCTTACATTTCAGGTGTGTAACTATAAATGTTAATGGTCTTATGAACGAGGTTAAACTTAAGTGGGTGGAGGTAACATTGAGTAGGTGGAAGGTAGATGTTGTCTTCATTCAAGAGCATAATTATAGGAAGGGTACTGAACTTAAGGTTAAAGGGTATAGGATTTTTGCTTGTGATGCAAGGGCTTTTAAGGGGGTGGTTTTGGTTGGCATATGTGAGACAAGTCCATTTACTTTAGAGTCGTGGGAGGAAGAGTGGTTAGAGTAAATGGGGATTGTGGTGGAACGCAGGTGAGTTTTTTGGGAGTGTATATGCCAGCCGTAAGTAATAGGAGGGTAAAGGATGATTTTGTCAATAATGAGTTGGCGTACGCTGTCCGAGGATTGCCACAGGTATCAATTATTGCAGGTGATTGGAATAGTGTGATTAGGGTCAGGGATGTGGAGCTGCGGGAGGGGGGGGTGGCAGGTGCGTGTTAGTCATTAAGGGGAGTGTTGGGAGCGGTAGGAGTGGTAGACGTGGTGGGAGGAAGGGGTGAGTTGGTAGAATACACTTTTGTGAGGAAAGATTACGCGGCACGTCTGGATAGAATATATGTGACTAGAGTTGTGGATGTTAGGAGGGTGGAATGTGTAGATGTGGGCTTTTCTGATCATAGAGGTGTTTTGTTTGAAGGAGGATGGGAAGGGGTGGTTAGTGTTTCTAAGAGTTATTGGAAATTGAATACGAGATTATTGGAAAGGGAAGGGGGGATTGAGATGTTTGACACATGGTGGGGGGTGTGTGGAAGGAGGGGCAAGGGATGTGAAATGGGGTCGTAAGATGGTGGAGGGAGACTGGGAAGGAGGAAATTTGGAAGTTTTATGGGTGGGTTGGTAGGAATGAAAGTAGGAGTAGGTATGGGTATCAGAGGTATTTGGAAGGGTTGTTGAAGGATTATCAGGTCGGGGATTGGGGGGGGAAGAGGTAGGGCTGAGGTCGTGGAATTGAGAGGTAGGTTAAGGGAATTACAAGAGGAATGGTTTCATGCTTTATGGGTTAGGAGTGGAATGGAGCAGGTGTTGTGGGGTGAGAAGGTGTCGAAAGTGGTCTTTAGGAATTTTCAGACACGTAGGAGGGGGATGTTGATATCATCACTGAAGGTAGAGGGGGGTGGAGGGGTATCAGGAGGGGAGGGTGTTGCAAATGACGGAGGGTATGGGGGTATGCTGAAGGTTGGTTTCGTGTTCAATATCAGAAGGGGAGGTACATCAGGTGGAGAGGATAAGTTATTGCAGGGTATAGGTAGGTTGTTGAGTGTGGAGGAGGGAGGGAATGTGGGCGGAGATCTTGGAGGAGGAGGTGAGGGAGGCCGTGATGGGATTGAGGTTGGGGAAGTCACCAGGAATAGATGGGTTGCCGGGGGATTTGTATGTGACACATTGGGAGGCTTTGAAAGGGGTTTTAGTTCAGTTGTTTAATGGGTTGCGGGAGGAAGGTTTTATGGGTGAATCTATGAGAACTGGGGTTGTTGTTTTGGTGGCGAAGGGAGATTCACCCGCAGGTTTAAGTGATTATAGGGGTCTAGCTTTAACCGCTGACTATAAGATATTCGCAAATATATTGGCAAATAGAATTAAGAGAGGTTTGGGGGGAATTTTGCATGGGGGACAATTTGGGGTGCCTGGAAGGAGTATTCGTACTGGGCATCGGCATATTAAACAGTTTGTTCAAAATAGTGAGGAGGGGGGAGGGGTCTTAGGTTTGGATTGACAGAGGGCTTATGATAAGGTTAATAGAGACATGTTGTTGGAAGTGTTGGAGAGACAAGGTTTTGGGGAAGAGGTAGTGCTATGGGTGGGTACGCTGTATGCAGGAGCTTTGATAAGGGTGCAGATTAATGGGAAGGTTGGAAAAGCGGTGGAAATGAAGAAGGGTCTGCGGCAGGGTTGTCCTCTGTTGCAGATACTTTTTGCTCTATTGCAAGATCCATTTTATAGATTGGTGGAGGAGGAGTTGGGAGAGGTAGCGGCGGGTGCGGAGGTGGGTGGTATAGTTGGTTATGTTGATGATACGACGGTGTTAGTTAGCAAGGAATGGCAATTGGGTATGTTGAATGAGTTAGTGGAATGGTTTGGGAAGGGGACAGGGATGAGAGTCAACAGGGAAAAGTCAAATTTATTGGAGGTTGGAAATTGGTGCAGCAGTACGTTGGGGTTGAGAAGAGGTTGGAGGTGTGTGGAAATGATTAAAATATGTGGTATGTATATTTTTTAGTGCGGATGCGGTAGTGGCGAGGGAGGTGAACTCCAGGACAGGGGTAGATGGGGCAATTGGGAGGATGTAATAATATTGGTAGAATTACCGACAATATGTTAAGTAAAAGGACACAAATTGGGAGGATGAGGGGTTGGGGAGTGAGGGAGGTGACATTATTGCAGAGTCATAGTTGTTAATGTATTGGTGTATAGTAAATTATGGTTTAGGGCGGTGGTGTATCCCCTCTTGGAGGTGGACGTGAAGAGATTGTTGTGTAATGTCCTGAGGTTCGTATGGGGGAATGGGAGGCACTGGATAATCAGGGAGGTTGTGGAAACACAAAAGAGGTGGGGGGGGGGTCTGGGGTTGATACCGTTGAGGTGTAGGTTGCGTAGCTTTTTCGTGAGGTAAGAGTTTTTGCAGAGGAGGAGGAGTTGGGGGTCGACAGGTGGGGTTAGTTATGAAGGAGGTGCAAAGATAGTGGATGGGGAAAGACATTTTGTTGTGTGAAGTGATCTTGCGGGGACTAATGGTGATGAGAGAGCCTGGTAAAAGTAGGGTTAAAAGATTGGATAGGTTGGGGTTGGAGGGGGGTTTATCCTCTGTATGATTGGTTAGGTATATGGAGGTGGTTTCATAAATTAAAATTGCAACCAAGAGTATGGGAGATAGGGTATAGGTTTTTGCAGGGATGTTTGGCTTCTAAAGCACAATTATTTGTCATGGGATTAGTACGTGATGGGGTTTGTAGTAGGTGTGAGGAAATGGAAATGACGTATCACATTATCTATTTTTGTAGTGCTTTGCAGGGGGTGAGGGAATGGTTTGGGGGGGGGTGTTGCGACAGGTAGGTGAGGGAGAGGTTTCTGTTTTACGGGCATAGAGTTTGGACTTGGGTCAGTTTTCGGACAGCATACATAGGAGTTTGTCTTATTTGGTATTAGATTATATTTATTTTTCTTGGTGTCTCAGGGACATGGGGGGAGGGAGCGTCTAGGGGCATTGAGAGCAGCTTTTTATAGAACTAAGTGTAGGAATAAGATAATATATGATAGGGCGTGGGATGGGGCCTTTTCGCAGGCTTGTAGGGAGATGACAGTGCGTGGGTTACGGGGAGTGGGGAGGGATAGGGTTAGAGGGTATGAAGGAGGGGTTGAGTGAGGGGAGGTGTCAATGATAGGTTGGGGTTTGGGTACGAGTGGGAAGGGTGGGAATGGAGGGGTAGGGGGGTTTAGTTGCAAGGGACGTTAGGTGGGGGGGGGAGTAAATCAGTGGGATATAGGCTGAGGTGTCTTTTGCTTCAGAACTTTTCTGTCTATATGTTCATATGTAGTGTTGGGTGTACAAGCAAGGGGGTCATAGGAGGACCTAGTGATCAGATTTCATTATGGAATGTAAACAGGTGGATTAAGTTCTTCCACGTGTTATTCTTTATGTATTATGAGTTTTTGTAACCTGTTTAAAAATGTGATGGGACATAGACATGAGGGGTTGCCCAGAGTTAATGAAATGTCAAGCGTCATGTGTGTTTTGGACACTTCATTTGAGTGGTAGGATCGTCTATTATTATTGTATAATTTGATACTTTTGTAATGGCCATGTGTGTTAAGGTCGGATATGGAGTGATATGGTGTTAGGCTTGGGCTTCAGTGTTGTTCAGTAGAATATATTATGTTTCTTTGGCATATATGTGTGCGTGTGGAGAATGAATCTGGTTTTGGTTATAGGTGGCAGGTGAAAGGGGGGGGGGGGTGTTGTGTTTTGGGAGGGGTTTTATGGATGGAGTTTTTTTTTGGGGGGAAAGGGAATTTATATAGAACCAAATGTTTAGTTAACATTGTTTTGCTTTTGGGTATCGTAGCAATGGTACATACCCTTATATAGGGCTTTGGGTTGCTTGTTTATATTTGAGTTTCTTGCAATCCATAGTAAAGTAAATTTTATTTCATTGCAGATTACATAGGTATTGATAGTTACAATATAAATTGAGTGCAAGGAGAGCCACTGACATGCCATGGCACTAGGGGCAGCTTAATCTAGTAACTTAAAGACTATGTACATAATAGAGAAATTTATTGAGTTTATTCTAGTTAAAATTTGTTTTCAAATTACAATATGTTGGGTTGATATATATATATATATATATATATATATATATATATATTACATGTTAAGTTCGATGTGTTAGATGTGGTTGCTTGTATATTATGTATGTTTGTGGCATGAGTGGTGAAGAGAAGGCGGGTTGAGCTGTGTACCTTGATGTTGGTACAGAGGAGTTTAGTTAGTTTAATATCTTTATTATGCACCCCATACCCATCCTTTAGGCGGTAGTCAAAATATTAGAGGTACATAATGGGTCCACGGACTGGACCCCAAAGTTTTGATAGCTGAGCAAGTTACAAAGGTAATGAACTCGCAAGTTACACAGGTAATGAACTCGCAAGTTACACAGGTAATGAACTCGCAAGTTACACAGGTAATGAACTCGCAAGTTACACAGGTAATGAACTCGCAAGTTACACAGGTAATGAACTCGCAAGTTACACAGGTAATGAACTCGCAAGTTACACAGGTAATGAACTCGCAAGTTACACAGGTAATGAACTCGCAAGTTACACAGGTAATGAACTCGCAAGTTACACAGGTAATGAACTCGCAAGTTACACAGGTAATGAACTCGCAAGTTACACAGGTAATGAACTCGCAAGTTACACAGGTAATGAACTCGCAAGTTACACAGGTAATGAACTCGCAAGTTACACAGGTAATGAACTCGCAAGTTACACAGGTAATGAACTCGCAAGTTACACAGGTAATGAACTCGCAAGTTACACAGGTAATGAACTCGCAAGTTACACAGGTAATGAACTCGCAGTTACACAGGTAATGAACTCGCACGTTACACAGGTAATGAACTCGCACGTTACACAGGTAATGAACTCGCACGTTACACAGGTAATGAACTCGCACGTTACACAGGTAATGAACTCGCACGTTACACAGGTAATGAACTCGCACGTTACACAGGTAATGAACTCGCACGTTACACAGGTAATGAACTCGCACGTTACACAGGTAATGAACTCGCACGTTACACAGGTAATGAACTCGCACGTTACACAGGTAATGAACTCGCACGTTACACAGGTAATGAACTCGCACGTTACACAGGTAATGAACTCGCACGTTACACAGGTAATGAACTCGCACGTTACACAGGTAATGAGCTCGCACGTTACACAGGTAATGAGCTCGCACGTTACACAGGTAATGACTCGCACGTTACACAGGTAATGAACTCGCACGTTACACAGGTAATGAAACTCGCACGTTACACAGGTAATGAAGCTCGCACGTTACACAGGTAATGAAACTCGCACGTTACACAGGTAATGAGCTCGCACGTTACACAGGTAATGAGCTCGCACGTTACACAGGTAATGAACTCGCACGTTACACAGGTAATGAACTCGCACGTTACACAGGTAATGAACTCGCACGTTACACAGGTAATGAACTCGCACGTTACACAGGTAATGAACTCGCACGTTACACAGGTAATGAACTCGCACGTTACACAGGTAATGAACTCGCACGTTACACAGGTAATGAACTCGCACGTTACACAGGTAATGAACTCGCACGTTACACAGGTAATGAACTCGCACGTTACACAGGTAATGAACTCGCACGTTACACAGGTAATGAACTCGCACGTTACACAGGTAATGAACTCGCACGTTACACAGGTAATGAACTCGCACGTTACACAGGTAATGAACTCGCACGTTACACAGGTAATGAACTCGCACGTTACACAGGTAATGAACTCGCACGTTACACAGGTAATGAACTCGCACGTTACACAGGTAATGAACTCGCACGTTACACAGGTAATGAACTCGCACGTTACACAGGTAATGAACTCGCACGTTACACAGGTAATGAATCATGTAAGTAAATTTACTTACGTTTATACATGGTTACAATCATGAACAAATTATAAAGTAATGAAGGAGTTACACATGAATTTTTGTTTTGGTGATCGATAGTTTTTATTGGTATTATATATTAATGAGATGGTGTGGATTTTGTTATGGATATGTATTTCAAAGTTTTTGTTAATGCTTTAATGTATGTGGTGGTGGAAACACCTTGTATTTGTATACTAAGTTTTTAAATAAAATAAAAAAAAAACTTCGTTTAATACTAAATATAATAGTTTCATCACTCTAATACTTAATTAACAAAACGAGTTAACTTAAACTTAATTAACCCACATCATGTGCCTCTGTAATCTTTGGACTACCACCCACACCATGGACATTGTCGTGAGTTTATTTAGGCACAGGTAAAAACAGTAAAATTATTATTCTTTATGTAAATTACCTAGGATAACCCCCCCCCAAAAAAAAAAAAAATCAATTATATTCCATGGCATCACACAGGTTTTGCATTAGTTTTTATTTTTACGTGGAAAGGCCAATAGTTGTGCAATGCATTTTGGGCAGACTTGGTATTAAATTCACAATAAACTAGTTATAAAAAAACGTATACGTATTACAATGCACAGCATATTAGGGGCTTTTGTCATGTACATCTCATTACTAACTATATTTCTTGTCTACCATGTATCATTGTACCATGTCTCGATAAAGTATTATTATTATGTTCGAGAGAATTCAATGAATCTGAGCAAGACTGAAGTATAGTAATTTAAGATAAATTTTATGATAATCGTATAATGCACTCTCTTCTCTGTTCAAAGGACTTGGTAAGTATTCTCGAATATTTAATTTTATTGATAATGTTTTGTACTACCTCAATATTATAAATCTAATTAATCACTGCAGTTACCAAACTTTTATATGGGCATGTTCCATAACCTGTCAGTATGGAGTAAGAATTAGTATTAGTCTGCCCGAAATGCCTAGGCATGCTAGTGGCCTTCCTTCTAATCTAATTTAATATTTTATAATATGTAAACCACACATTGTAAGCTTTGCAAGGAAATAATTTTTTTTTTTTTTTTTTCATTTTCAAAGAGTGGGCAACGCTCTCGCCTCATACTGAGTACCCGGGGTTAAAAATCCGAACAAAATCTTAAATTAACACTGTGATTGTTAGGTTAGGCATTGAACATTAGCAACACCTGGGATATCTATTTTTGAAGAAGTTTCTACAGTGTTTTGCAAAAATCCTCAAAGATACCCAGGTGCTGTGAGTGTTTAATTCTTCCTGTTATCGTACACCGTTATTGCAATGCTTGTGTGCTAGCATTTCGCCGCGCCAGTGATAAGAACTTTAAATTCTGATTTTCCAATATTTGTTCCTAGAGCTGGTACGTATAAATGAATAAACCCCTCTATATTTTTTTTATTTATGCAATTACTCTCGACTGTGATCTAAATTCAGTTACTAAAATATATAAAATTAATTTTAAAACACTCTACTTCTATGGTTGTTGGAATCCTTATTGTTTACAAAAATGTACAAATTTATTCATTTCATATTTTTCTATTATAATTAACTTATGTTGAGATAAATGAGTGAAAGTTTCATATATTAACGTGGGTATAATCTGCCTTATAGAATATTTAGTAACTGAATTATTAAGAGGGTATAATGATGTTTAATTAAAAGTTTGAGAGACGTGTAGTTTAAGCGCTGCGGTGCAGCATGGTGTAGTAACCGACCCATACAACACATGAATTATGTATCCTACATGAAAACCTCTTCCAGCACACTCTATTTAATGTCTGAGCCTTAGCCAATATGGCTAGGAAGAAGGTAAGAAATCGTACATTAAGCATAGCTTAAGTTCAGGAGCACGAGTGTGCTGTTTATGGTGGTTATTAAGATAAAATTTTACGCAGATTTTTCTTGGCATGTATGAAGCATGTTTTATGTCTGTATCTGAAGAATAATGTATATACTGAGAAGTCTTTCTCTCACTGTATGTACACGGAGAGTTTGCTTTAATACCAGTTTTAGAGAATAAATTATTCTTGGCTGGTGAAGAACTAGTGACAGTTGGCCTGAAATAACCCTAGTTTAGTTGGTAGGCTTTAATACCAGTTAAGCAAGGAGTCTGGCTTATGGCTCAAGTGGTAGCAACTTTATATTTGAAGGAACTGGGTTTGATCCCAACACTAGTGGAAATATTGGTCATGGTTTATTCACATTTATTGCCTTTGTTCACCTAGCAGTAATTAGGTATCTGGGTACTCCCGCCTGTTTGTGGTTGCAGGGGTCGAGTCGCAGCTCCTGGGTATTAGCAGACTTGGTGGTTGCATTGTGGGGAAAGAATATCATAGTACCCCACTGGAAATGAATTGTTCGGATTTTTAACCCAGAGGGTTAGTCGCCCAGGATAACCCAATAAAGGTCATGTCAATGGAAACTCTTATTTCCACTGTATTAATGTTGGTAGAATTACCGACTATGTAAAGTAAAGGTCATAAGTGCAACTGTGACATTTTATTGTGGCAACGTTTCGCTCTCCAGGAGCTTTATCAAGCCGTCTTGATAAAGCTCCTGGAGAGTGAAACGTTGCCACAATAAAATGTCACATTAGTTGCACTTGTGCCCTTTTACTTTACTTATTTCCACTGGTACTGTTGTGTGATCCACAGCAGTACCAACATCCAGGTACCTACCTTTGCTGTGATCAAAGGCAGCAGGTGTAAGGAAAAGTCTATCTTTCACCCGTGTTTGAGAGTGAAGACACTACCAACTGAACCATGTACCAGACATGGTCTGGCACTGAATCTGCACTATAGAAAGACATAGAATTAGGGGGGATATGATTGAGGTGTATAAATGGAAGACAGGAATATGTGAAGGGGATATAAATATCGTGCTAAAATTATATAACCATGACTGAATTCTTAACAGTGGGTTAAAGTTGGAAAAAATTTAGATAGCAAAACACTGGTTTGATGATTGTTGTGGATGAGTGGATCAAACTCTCGTAGTCATGGAAGAGAAAACCTTTGGGAAACCTTTAATAGGTTTGACAAGTACACAAGTAGGTGTGACTTAGACCTGCCTAGCATGGACCCATTAGGCCTGTTGCAGTGCGCCTTTGTTCTTAGGGTTAATTTTTACTCGCGATAATCAGACATTCATACCTGAACCTTGATATTCTGTATCTAATTGTTACTAAGAAAATTTATTCACTTTCACGTTCAGTTCCTTTCACTTGAAAATAGATACAAATCTTGTTTAAATGTATACATGTTAATTAAACTGATGCTGTCTTGCTCTCAGAAAGTGATATTTCATGCTTATTTAAATCGGACATAATTAAATGAACAAAAGTGATGAAATTGGTTGAGAATTCTTTTCTGATGCAGGTCATCATCCCAAACCATCAGTCTTTACCATCTCTTGAAATGCCAGTGATTCTTTTACAAATGATAGTGGAATTCATTGGAAAAGAGCTTTTAAGGTGTTCGAAGATATGTTTATCTTTAATAGTAGTATTTGGAGTGATTTACGCCATACATGGAACTCTTGTTCCTATCGGAGTTTGTCCAGCTTCATGTCAGAGTTCATAGATTTTCTTTTATGTGGCACTTTAGCATTGCTACCATTTATCTTGGATTTTCCGGTCATGATGCTTGGTTATTTTCCTAGTTACTATAAATATTATTTGAAATGGCTAAGACAAAAAGGCACGCTGAACAGTGTAGCAGTAGTGTCTACTAACAATTAAAGCATTATTTCTGCTGCAACTGTAAGCACAACAAAACCTCTCATTAAAGGATCTCGGTAGTCTCTGCCAAAAAAAAATGGCCAGGCAAATGCTCTAATCGGACAGTTGACAAAAGTTCGTAAATTTGCATTTTGTCCGTAGCATCAAGTTTTCTTCGAAAGTATCAGGCCAAGTGCACTAACTCAGATGTTTGTCCAGTACAGGCCAAAGTGACCACGTCCAGCAGCTGTTCATTTTCATTGTTTAAGCTGTAGGCCACACAATAGTTTGTGCTCACCCAGACATACACTTGTCATTCTCTAATTTTTCCCAGAATTTTAGAGTATTTTGTGACTATTAACATATTATTATAATAATAATAATAATAGTTTATTTAGACATGATACAATGTTGTTATTTAGACATGATACATAGGTATAAATGGGGTGTACAGTGGACCCCCGAGTTTCGTAAAAACTTCACTCCTGAAGTCTGCTCAAGTGCCATTACCGAACGAATTTACTCCCTTAAGAAAAAATGTCACATAGGTTAGTCTATTTCAGACCCCCAAAAATACACTTCCACAAGCACTGACAATATTATACTTACATAATTGTACGATTTCCGGGGTTTACGAAACTCGGGGGTCCACTGTACATGCCAAAACCCCTAATATGCTGTGCATTGTGGGCATTCTTAAGACTAATTAATAGACTACATGGTAAAAAATTATGGTTGATAATTTACAAAATAGGTATAATTGTGTATATAAGTTGTAAAATTTGAACATAAGTTGAACATAATTTATTAATTGTTGTAATGCAATTAATTGAATGAGATCAAACAATTTAAAACAATTAGTAGTAGGTTAGGTAGTAGGTTGGTAGACAGCAACCACCCAGGGAGGTACTACCGTCCTGCCAGGTGACTGAAACAGAAACCTGAAACTGTTTTACATGATGGTAGGATTGCTGGTGTCTTTTTCTGTCTCATAAACACGCTGGATAACAGGTATATCTAGCTACTTCTACTTACACTTTAGGTCACACTACACAGGCATGCACATGCATATATATACATACACACATCTAGGTTTTTCTTCTTTTTCTTAATAGCTCTTGTTCTTTTTATTTTCTCTATTGTCCATGGGGAAGTGGAAAAGAATCTTTCCTCTGTAAGCCATGCGTGTCGTATGAGGCGACTAAAATGCCGGGAGCAATGGGCTAGTAACCCCTTCTCCTGTACACATTTACTAAAAAAGAGAAGAAGAAAAACTTTATAAAACTGGGTTGTTTGAATGTGCGTGGATGTAGCGCGGATGATAAGAAAGAGACGATTGCTGATGTTATGAATGAAAAGAAGTTGGATGTCCTGGCCCTAAGTGAAACAAAGCTGAAGGGGGTAGGCGAGTTTCAGTGGGGAGAAATAAATGGGATTAAGTCAGGAGTATCTGAGAGAGTTAGAGCTAAGGAAGGGGTAGCAATAATGTTGAAGGATCAGTTATGGAAGGAGAAGAGGGAATATAAATGTGTAAATTCAAGGATTGTGGATTAAAATAGGGGTCGGATGCGAAAAGTGGGTCATAATAAGCGTGTATGCACCTGGAGAAGAGAGGAGTGTAGAGGAGAGAGAGAGAGATTTTGGGAGATGTTAAGCGAATGTATAGGAACTTTTGAACCAAGTGAGAGAGTAATTGTGGTAGGGGACCTAAATGCTAAAGTAGGAGAAACATGTCGAGAGGGTGTGGGAGATAAGTTTGGGGTGCCAGGTGTAAATGATAATGGGAGCCCTTTGATTGAACTTTGTGTAGAAAGGGGTTTAGTTATAGGTAATACATATTTTAAGAAAGAGGATAAATAAGTATACAAGATATGATGTAGGGCGTAATGACAGTAGTTTGTTGGACTATGTATTGGTAGATAAAAGACTGTTGAGTAGACTTCAGGATGTACATGTTTATAGAGGGGCCACAGATATATCAGATCACTTTTTAGTTATAGCTACAGTGGGAGTAAAAGGTAGATGGGATACAAGGAAAATAGAAGCAGTAAGTAAGAGAGAGGTGAAGGTTTATAAACTAAAAGAGGAGGCAGTTAGGGTAAGATATAAACAACTATTGGAGGATAGATGGGTTAGTGAGAGTGTAGGCAATGGGGTCGAAGATGTATGGGGTAGATTTAAAAATGTAGTGTTAAGTGTTCAGCAGAAGTTTGTGGTTACAGGCAAGTGGGTGCGGGAGGGAAGAAGAGCGATTGGTGGAATGATGATGTAAAGAGTAGTAAGGGAGAAAAAGTTAGCATATGAGAGGTTTTTACAAAGTAGAAGTGATGCAAGGAGGGAAGAGTATATGGAGAGAAAAAAAGAGAGGTTAAGAGAGTGGTGAAGCAATGTAAATAGAGAGCAAATGAGAGTGGGTGAGATGTTATCAACAAATTTTGTTGAAAATAAGAAAGTTTTGGAGTGAGATTAATAAGTTGAGGAAGCCTAGGGAACAAATGGATTTGACAGTTAAAAATAGGAGAGGAGAGTTATTAAATGGAGAGTTAGAGGTATCGGGAAGATGGAGGGAATATTTTGACGAGTTGTTAAATGTTGATGAAGACAGGGAAGCTGTGATTTCGTGTATAGGGCAAGGATGAATAACATCTTGTAGGAGTGTGGAAGAGCCAGTTGTGAGTGTGGGGGAAGTTCGTGAGGCAGTGGGTAGAATGAAAGGGGGTAAGGCAGCTGGGATTGATGGAATAAAGATAGAAATGTTAAAAGCAGGTGGGGATATAGTTTTGGAGTGGTTAGTGCTATTATTTAATAAATGTATGGAAGAGGGTAAGGTACCTAGGGATTGGCAGAGAGCGTGTATTGTTCCTTTGTATAAAGGCAAAGGGGACAAAAGAGAGCAAAAATTATAGGGGAATAAGTCTGTTGAGTGTACCTGGTAAAGTGTATGGTAGAGTTATTATTGAAAGAATTAAGAGTAAGACAGAAAGCAGGATAGCAGATGAACAAGGGGGCTTTAGGAAAGGTAGAGGGTGTGTAGACAAAGTGTTTACAGTGAAACATATAGGTGAACAGTATTTGGATAAGGGTAAAGAGGTTTTTGTGGCATTTATGGATTTGGAAAAGGCGTATGATAAGGTGGATAGGGGGGCAATGTGGCAGATGTTGCAGGTGTATGGAATAGGAAGTAGGTTACTGAAAGCAGTGAAGAGTTTTTATGAGGATAGTGAGGCTGTGTAGTAATGACAGTTGTTGTTAGGTTCATGTAAATCATTTAATAAGAGGTTGATATCAGGATCAATGTTTGGAATCATAAGATTTAGTGTGATTCTATAATTAAACTTAAAAGTAGAACAATGTAAGTAGACTTAAGAATAGGACAATGTAAAAGTTCTTGGCACGAGAGTTAGTACGTTGGATATGTTACAAAAATTAATAAATGAGCCAAGGTAGTCAATTTACAGCTAAAAAGAATCTAAAACTATAGCACCTGAGTTAGCACCTGAGTTAGTTAATTAGACTTAAGAACAATGAATAATGCTAAACTTAAAAATATGATATCTGATAAATTGATTTTACTAGCTATTGGATTAACACACTTTTGAACATAAGTCACAGAGATTTAGGATATATCTTTACAATTTAATTGATTTACTATTTAACTAACTAATTGAACTGGTTGGAAAATTACTATGACTAATATTAAGTTATTATGGGACAAAAATGTAGATTCAGTATTGCACTAGTTGTTATTTTAGAATTAATTAAAGGCAATATAAAGAAAATGAAAGTAAATTATTATAGGAGAATAAAGTGCTAAAGTGTACAAAAGTAAAATACAGTGGACCCCTGGTTAACGAAAACACTTCATCCCAGAAGCCTGCTCAAGTGCCATTACCGAACGAATTTACTTCCTTGAGAAATAATGTCACGTAGGTTAGTCTATTTCAGACCCCCAAAAATACACTTCCACAAGCACTTACAATATTATACTTACATAATAGTACGATTTCCGGGGTGTTCGTTAACCGGGGGTCCACTGTATATTTATAGTAAAAAATGGCTTGTAACAAAATTTTAGGCAGTTAAGGTGATCAATAATATATAGAAATGAGGTTGGAGAAAAAGACAAAAGGTCTGAGACCAGGCCTCATGGTGGATTAGGGTCTGATCAACCAGGCTGTTACTGTCAGCCACATGCAAACTGACCTACGAACCACAGCCCAGTTGGTCAGGTACTGACTTTAGGTGCCTGTCCAGTGTCTTCTTGAAGATGGCCAGGGGTCTATTGGTAATCCCCCTAATGTATGCTGGGAGGCAGTTGGGCCCTGGACACTTATGGTATTGTGTCTGTGTACTCTTGGCTCTCATGCTTTTCTTCGGGGGAATGTTGCATCTCCTGCCGAGTCTTTTGCTTTCATAGGGAGTGATTTTCGTGTGCAGGTTTGGTACCACTCCCTCCAGGACCTTCCAAATGTGTATTGTCATGTATCTCTCTCACCTGCATTCCAGGGAATACAGATAAGGACGTTCAACCGTTCCCAGTAATTTAGGTGCTGTATCGTATTTAGTGTGCTGTGAAAGTTTTGAACACTCTCCAGGTCTGCAATGTTGCCAGCCTTGAAGGGGGCTGTTAGTGTACAGCAGTATTTCAGCCTAGAGAGAACAAGTGATCTGAAGAGTGTCATCATGGGCTTGGCATCCCTAGTTTTGAAGGTTCTCATTGTCCATCCTATAATTTTCCTAGCCGATGAGGTAGATTCATTAAAAAAATCTGGGACCACTTAGTACCTTGTGGGAGCACCAGGTAAATTGAGCGCCAGCTAGAGCAAACACTGTGGCAAACACCAAGGATTCACTGATGTCATGTCATATTAACACTCCCCTTTGAAGTGGAAAGTGATGTCAGCAGGCTAGCAGGCCAGCTGGCTGCATGCCTGGCTGGCAAGCAGCTGGTTGGCCACCTGGCTGGTCAGCTGGGTACCTGATTGGCCACCTGGCTGGTCAGCTGGGTACCTGATTGGCTGTCTATCTCTGTCTGTATCTATCTGTCTCTGTCTCTCTCACAGGAACACATACGTAAATACAATTATACAGTGTAAATTACCTAGGATAACTAAAAAAATCAAGACAAAGTGATATAATGTGCTTGTGATCTGCGTAATACCAGTTGGTTCGTGAGCTACTCTGAGACAAGCAGACAAAGACAGACACACACAGACAGACACACAGGTTTGCATAACAAATAAAGGAAAGCAGTGCAAGTTAGTCAAATGTCATCACGCTAATTACTGGACTGATAAGAAGTGATAAGTCTACCCCTCACCCCTCGTCAAATGTCACCAGTCATCATTAGTGGAGATCAGATGAGATAAGGCAGCGAAACATATCTTGCATAATGGCTTCAAGGGAACTTTATTATTATTATTATTTTTTTTTTTTTTCAACAAGTCGGCCGTCTCCCACTGAGGCAGGGTGACCCAAAAAGAAAGAAAATCCCCAAAAAGAAAATACTTTCATCATTCAACACTTTCACCACTCATACATAATCACTGTCTTTGCAGAGGAGCTCAGATACAACAGCTGAGAATTGTCCCTCCCAGCTGTCACTATCCCAGACCCCTCCTTTAAAGTGCAGGCATTGTACTTCCCATTTCCAGGACTCAAGTCCAATTAAATCAATTAACTGGTTTCCCTGAATCCCTTCACAAAATGTTACCCTGCTCACACTCCAACAGATCGTCATGTCCCAAAAACCATTCGTCTCCATTCACTCCTATCTAACACGCTCACACATGCTTGCTGGAAGTCCAAGCCCCTCGCCCACAATACCTCCTTTACCCCTTCCCTCCAACCTTTTCTAGGACGACCCCTACCCCGCCTTCCTTCCCCTACAGATTTATACGCTCTCCAATTCATTCTACTTTGATCCATTCTCTCTAAATGACCAAACCACCTCAACAACCCCTCTTCAGCCCTCTGACAAATACTTTTATAGTAACTCCACACCTTCTCCTAATTTCCACATTCCGAATTTTCTGCATAATATTTACACCACACATTGCCCTTAGACAGGACATCTCCACTGCCTCCAGCCTCCTCCTCGCTGCAGCATTTGCAACCCATGCTTCACACCCATATAAGAGTGTTGGTACCACTATACTTTCGTACATTCCCTTCTTTGCCTCCATGGATAACGTTTTTTGTCTCCACAGATACCTCAACGCACCACTCACCTTTTATTATTATTATTATTATTATTATTATTCACTATCATTATTATTATTTTTATGCACTATCATTATTATTATTATTTGAGTACAATTTCAGTACCTAATATTACTGTCAGAACACAGATTGGCTATGAAATCACAAGAATACTATAAATTGTAATTATCAGAACATAAAAATTATATAAAAATAATAAAAAAAAGAAAAAAAAAAGGTATATCGGCAACAATTCTCTAAGTGGCAGGGCTCCTGTTGCTGTCAGGTGAGCATCCAGTGCCAACTTCTCCGCCTCATATCTCGCTAACTACTAACCCCTAATTGTTGTTTTTTATCATATAACACTTAAAAGTGTCTTTATTTCTATAATTTTTTTTTTTTTTTTCAAAATCTTCGGGGGCACTGGGCGTGCGAACGTATATATTCGTTTGGACCGTTTAAGGGTTAAAGGCTAGATCCTCTGACATTATCACTCCCAAGTCCTTCATATTTCTTTTTCGCTCTATTGTATGGTTAGAATTTGTCATATACCTTGATACATTTTTTATTTCCTCAAGTTTTCCATATCTGAGTAGTTGAAATTTCTCCTCGTTGAACTTCATATTGTTTTGAGTGGCCCATTTGAAGATTTGGTTGATGTCCGCTTGGAGTTTTGCAGTGTCATCAATGGAGGTCACTGCCATGGCAATCCAGGTGTTATCCACAAAGGAAGACACGCAGCTATAGCTTACATCTCTGTCAGAAATGAGGATGAGGAATAGAATGGGAGTACTGTGCCTTGTGGAACAGAGATTTTCACCTTTCCTTGCAGTGCTGTATGAGCCTTGTGGGTTTAGTGCTTAGTTTTGATTATAATAATAATCTATATGTGAACTAGTGACAGGATGATCCCCAAATTTTTGTCCCCACGGATACAAAATTTTAGGCCAATACTGATACCATGGAAATTCAGATGCCCACCATTACAGAAAGTTTGGCACACTCCTAATGTAAACTGGCTTTCATTTAATTTTTTTTTTTTATACTGGAAGCTGTTTTTTTTTTCTATACTGGAAGCTGTTTTTTTTTCTCATTTAATCTACAGTATTAGCTTTTTACAGCCTTGCCACATTGTTAGGAAGTAAATATTGTATTGATAGCAATAAATTTTTTCCAGCCTCTTGGTAAAGTTGTAGAGGTCACTTTTTTTTTTTTTTTTTTTTTTTTCTCTCCCTCCCATCACTTTTTTTTCTTTGTCTACCAGTCTTCCCTTACTTTTCCTCCATACCCTTCTATTTTATTCCCTTCATTATGCATTGCATCTAAAAGTCTACTGGTAGAGCTTCATCTGCTCTTGTTGCTGCTTTCCTAGAAAAGAATTAAAGCAACCATGGTGAATAAAGCACAAAAGGCAATTGAGCCTCTTTGCAAACTGAATACAGTAAAATATATCAACAGACTAATGGAGCTGGGGGCATCCAGTAATGCAGATTGTCCATAACTCCCAAATTATGAAATTAATATTTCGTGATCATCCAGTTGTCTTCTGAAGTAGTGGACTACTACTACTACTACTGATGCAGAAGACAACCAGGCACTAAGAATAAGTATTGTAACCTGTAGTACTACAGTACTGTACTGTATAGTAATTTTATAGTATGATGTGTACAGTAATTTTACTTTCCTTTTTGTGGAGAAATGGTGTAAAATACTGTGATCGATAGTGGTAACTTTGAATAAGACTTTGAAATTATCAAGCTCTACTTGTTAAAACCCCTGTGGTTTAGCGCTTCTATTTGATTATAATAATAATAATAATCTACTTGTTAAAACATTAATGTAGATGGCTAGAAAGATGTAGAGCTGAGAAGGCAAATTTCACTTACCTGTGCCACTGAGACCCCAGACTCAACCTTCTTTATTAATTTGATTCCTTCACAATGAGAACCACCTGTTTTCTCATTTTTTTTTTTTTTTTTTACTGCATCCACAGATTAGTCTTTTGAGCAATTAAGTTTTCTATGACATTCCCTGTGTCCAACTAAATCTCTTCAAAAACTCAATGTACATAAAAGGGCCCAGAATCTGGAACTCTGCCAGAAATCTCCAGAACCACTGACTTGGCCAGCATTTTCTAAACTTCCATTAAAAAATGCCTCATCTCCTTAACATGTCCACATATCCCATCAACTAAGTAGTATGTAAAAGCTATAAATGAATATGTATTCTGAACATGTGTAAAACATTATGAACAACATATGCTTACCCCTCATTATCTGTAACCCTCCCAAACCTGTAATTCTCTTCATTACACTTATTGAAGCCATATAAAATGAACTGATACAATATTCGGTTATCTTGTAAACTCCTAAATTTACAACTTATTGTTATTGCCCTCTTAATCCTTAGTCTTAAGTATGCCTGAAATGCTCTGCATATACAGGGGCTTTTGACATGTACACCTAATGTCATTCATTCTCTTTTGTACAACCACTGAAATAAAAATATTTTATTATTCAAAAATTTGCTTGGAAGACCCGTCTCCGTGCTATGATACACTGAGGTTTCCACCTGGTGTATATCTGCCAGACCTGCAACCAGATGGGGTCTGGGAGATTATCATGAGGGAGCCCTAATCCCATAGGGATTATACAGCGCCAACTACCCAATAAAGTGAACAGAAATTGTCAATTTGGCAATTTCACGCAAATTAAAAAAGATCCCAATTTCAAAATAGGGTCCAGAATGAACAATGCAGACATTCCTGTCACTAAAATAACATTTTCTCTGTTCATCAGTCACATCTCCAGGCCCCTCTTATATTACTCTTGCTTTCTATTTTGAATTTTTATTCACACAAAAAAAAGTAGAAAATTTCCTGTTTATGCAGACTAGTGCATTATTGTAATAATTGTATAAATAATATCAACCCATTCTTGACTGCATATTAGAATGGCTAGTTGGACACTTACTGGCCAATGACGTCATTTGTTTACTCTTGAACATTGGCAAAAATCGAACATTTCCGAATCTTTGAGCTCAATTTCAAGGTCCTTTTCATCGTGAAACCAATCAGTCATCTCTATTTCATTACAAATTTTTTTCCATTCTATCAAATGAGACCAAGAAAACGAGAATACAACCATAAATAGTATATGAAAATACACCTCAAAGTCGGCGTTTTATTCCAAAAAACATGGTCGGAGTTGGTTTTTTTCTCTTGCACTGTGTCCTGCAGGATATTTTTTTATACTGCGCACACAGACCCATTCTCTCACATGTGGGCCTACCAGCTTTCTCCTGCTTGATTTGAAGCCTAAATGACCCTAAATGGATAAGTGATAGTCAAAAGCATCTCTTGGGAGAGACCAATATACAGTGGACCCCCGGTTAACGAAAAAACTTCATCCCAGAAGCCTGCTCAAGTGCCATTACCGAACGAATTTACTTCCTTAAGAAATAATGTCATGTAGGTTAGTCTATTTCAGACCCCCAAAAATACACTTCCACAAGCACTTACAATATTATACACGTACAGTGGTACCTCGACTTACGATGGTCCCCAAACACACCCTTTTATGTAAGTTTATTTTTTTAAATGCTTTTGTAAGTGTACTTTTAGGGGTCTAAACAGACTAGTCTATTTTACATTATTTCTTAAGGAGATAAATTCGTTTGGTAATGGCACTTGAACAGCATTCTGGAATGAAAAAATATCGTAAGTCGAGGTACCACTGTACTTGTAGATGAATGGTTCAGAGAACCGACGAGTTGGTAAATTAGACACATATACAACACCTCTACGACTGCTGCACCTCTCCTGTCTACAGTATATAAGCTACCTCTTCGCACATAAGCTGTACAGTGGTACCCCGACTTACGATGGTCCCCAAACACACCCTTTTATGTAAGTTTATTTTTTTAAATGCTTTTGTAAGTGTAATTTTGGGGGTCTAAAAGGACTAGTCTATTTTACATCATTTCTTATGGAGATAAATTCGTTTGGTAATGGCACTTGAACAGCATTCTGGAATGAAAAAATATCGTAAGTCGGGGTACCACTTATATTCAAGATTGATGGACTGACAACATCGACCCAACTCCTCCTGTTCTTCACGATTCTCCTTTGTATGGACTGATGAAGCCACTGTGTGGCGAAACGTTTCCTCAATAAAGATACCCAAGTGTTGCATATGTGTCTAATTTACCAATATTATACTTACATAATTGTACGATTTCCGGGGTGTTCGTTAACCGGGGGTCCACTGTACAGTGTAATTATACCAAAAGTAGAATTCACAAGGGTGAGGAGTTGATGTGGCTTGGGCACTTAAAGGATGGAGCAAAATAAGATGATGAAATGGCAAAAAATAGTGTAATGGGGAGGAGATAAATCTTTAAATTTCAACCATGATTTGACTAAATTTTTGGGTTGCAGCAGTCGGAGGTTAAATAAAAATAGTGTTCAAGTTCTTGCAATAAGGCTAATACATATAATTCTTTTATTTGTATAAAGAATAGAATATGCAGCTCAGTTTTGGTTTTCTTATTGAAAAATACTATTTTTCAACAAATTTACAATAATTTTGTCCCATATAAAGGAGAGCCCCGCTTTACAGCGTTTAACTAATGCAGTGGTTTTCAGTTACTTATTCTTCATTTATTCAGACTACCCACAATAAATATATTCACCTCTTATTATAAGCTAAGGTAGAAAATATTTTATGGTAAATGTGTGTATTGTATGTTCATTTTTTAGGCCTTGATCTATTGTTCACTTAATAGTATATGAATGTAAACATGTTATCAGGCTTTTATATGCATTTGAAAGTGAAAAAAGTGCTGTTTCATTTTACAGCAGTTGCCCAGAACCTAACCTGTTGTATAAGAGGGGCCCTCCTATATGACATCACACTTTTCCTGCAATGTAGGCTGAAGATCCTGAATTTGCACTCTGGAAAGATGTAGTTATGGATGATATAATTAAGGTAAAAATTGAAAATGGAAGTAAATAAAGAATATAAATGTGCTGAAAATATCCAACCAAGACAAGATTTGAAGTGATAGATTCAAATTGGACAAATTTAGATTTAGAAAGGATGTAGTAAGGTACTGGTTTTTGTGATAGTTTTAGATGATTGGAACAAAATTTTCAAGTCATTGAAGTGAGAACTTTGGGGAGTTTAGTATATATAGGTTGGATGTGTACATGAATGGTTGGATGCGAATTGTACATGCCTAACATGGGCTAATAGGCCTATCACAGTGCTAAACTATTCTTGCTATATGTTGTGCTCTAATCTTAAGTGTAGAGGAGCCTAAAGGTACAATCTTTCATAATGCATGCTGAAAGAAATGAAGTACTGTACGTACTTATCAAAGGACCAGTATGGGTTCTTCAAAAGTTGTTAAATCATATAGTACTGTGGAAGAATGAGACACTTATGAAACATATGGGATTCTTTGAGAAAACATTTTGCCACAGTGGCTTCATCAGTCCAATACAAAGAAGAACAGTGTAAGGATAGTAGTATTTTGAGGTAATCAGTCCCTCAGCCTGGAATCGATGTGTTCAGTTCATCACTAGAAAGTGCAGCATATGGTCGGAGAAGTGGCTTTCTGTAGTAGGCAAGTCGAATCAGGAGGCAGTCACAGTGGAACCTTCCACTAGAGTAAGTAGGTCTTCGTCCTAAGGTTGGACAGTGTTGAGGAATTCTTTGTATCAAGATCCCATGATGTTGCAGTGTCTGACAGATGTGATAACTATTTACACTAGTGGATGGTTCCTGTGTGACTCCACCTCCTCCTGCTTCGACTTGCTTGACTTCAGTACGTATGTCACTTTTCCGACCATACACTGTACTTAGAGACTGATAGACTGAAAACATTGATTCCAGGCTGGGGGACTGATAATCTCACTCCTCTCCTTACACCATTCTTCTCTGTATTGGACTGATAAAGCCACTTTGTAGTAAAATGTTTCCACAATAAAGATTCCCATACATTGTATGTGTCTCATTCTTCAACTTGTCAGTTTTCTATACCATTTCACACAAACAATATACAGTAGGGCCCCGCTTTGTGGTGTTCCGCTAATACAGCGATTTCAAATTATGACCAAAACTCTTTGTATGGCTCCCCGTCTTTATATGGCGCGCGCTACCCGGTATGTTTACATTCTCAGTGAGCACCGCGTCTACATTATGTTTGGAAACTTAACAAAATTTTGTGTTTTAAAGTTATTTCATATTTTATATATACTACAGTGGAACCCCGAGTTTCGAACTTAATCCGTTCCAGGAGCTAGTTGTAAAGTCGAAACGTTCGAAAGTCGAAGCAATATTTCCCATAAGAAATAATGGAAATACAATTAATCCGTTCCAGAAACCCAAAAATATTCACAAAAAAATACATATTTTAACCCTTTCAGGGTCCAGAGGCCAAATTTCAAAGTGTGCACCAGGGTCCAAGAATTTAAAAAAAAAAATTATTTTTTCTTATGAAATGGTAGACAGTCTTTTTCTGAAGGTAATAAAACCAAAAGTATGAAATTTGATGGGAAAGTTAGGGAATTACAGTGGACCCCCGAGTAACGAACATCCTGTATAATATTATAAGTATAATATTGTAAGTGCTTGTGGAAGCGTATTTTTGGGGGTCTGAAATAGACTAACCTACGTGACATTATTCCTTAACCCTTAAACGGTCCAAACGTGTATTTACGTTAGCTCGCCCAGTGCCCCGAATCTTTTGAAAAAAAAAAAAAAAATTATATAGAAATAAAGAGCACATTTTTTTTAAGTGTTATAGGATAAAAAAAAGAATTTGGGTCAGTAGTTATCGAGATATGAGGCGGAGAAGTTGGCACTGGATGCTCACCTGACAGCAACAGGAGTCCTGCCGCTTGCAGAATCGTTGCCGATATACAGTGGACCCTCGGTTAACGAAAGGTCCCGTTAACGAAAGTTTCGGAAAACGTAAGCTTTTTTCGGAATCGGTTAGCGAAAAATTCCTCGGTTACCGAAAGGTATTAGACGTGTCCGCCTGCTCCGCGCAAGTGCAGGACACCAGTGAAGCGTTGTTTACCATTGAGAGAACATTACCTAGCGTGCTCTTTCAAAGATTCACAATATATTTGGTGTCTTTTTTGGTGGTTTAGTGATTGTCACTGTGAAATAAGTCACCATGGGTCCAAAGAAGCTTCCTAGTGGCACCCCAGTGGTAGCAGGCATGCAGGGAGTGTAGCATTATAATAATAATAATAATAATAATTTTTATTTGGACATGATACAAAGAATTACATTTGGTTATTGAGATTACATGAGGTGTACATGCCAAAAGCCCCTAGTATGCAGGGCATTTTGGGCAGACTTAAAATTAACTTAAAACTAGATTGTAAGAATTTTTGTAGATAGTATACACCGAGTAAAGGTGAGAATTTAAGCTATGAAATTTGAACATAGTTTTGTACTTTTGTCTTCATTATAAAATTAATTAAATCAGATTAAACAAATTAAAGCAATAATAATAATAAAATAATAAAAAGATATGGTTGATAATTTATAAAATAAGTAAAGTTGCATATCTAAGTTTTAAAGTTTGAATATAAGTTGAACATATCAATTAATTGTAGCAATTTATTGCAGCAATGCAACTAATTGAGTGAGATAACAATTTAAAACAGTTAATTGCATTGCAGTTAGTTTACGTGGTCATTATAATGTAAGTGTTGTGGGAATAATTAGCTAAGTAAGTATTATTCATAACAGGTTTTACATTCATTCGTTCATTCATACATTACATTGACTTTACAGTCAGGTTTTACGTTAAGTGATTATTCTACTTTGCTGGGAATGGTTGATATGGAGCAATTATCTTTGGGTGAGAAGGTGGTTTTTTAGCATCGTTTTGAATTGGGGTACAGGTAGGGTTTCTTTGGCAATGACAGGTAATGAATTCCAAATTTTCGTGCCTTTTTTGTGCATTGAGTTTTTACATAGTGTTAGGTGGACACGGGGAACATCGAGGAGTGATCTGTGTCTAGTGTTATGGTCATGTGTCCTGTTAAAATTAGTAAGGAGAAGTTTGAGTGGTGGGTTAATATCTGCATAGTGTGTTCTATGTATGTAATAGGCACAGTAAAAAGTATGGATGTCTTGTATGGTGAGTAAGTTTAGGTTTTTGAATATTGGTGGAGTATGTTGCCTGGAGTGAGAATTTGTTATCATTCTAACTGCTGCCTTTTGTTGTGTTATTAGTGGTCTGAGATGAGTTATTGATGTAGAGCCCCATGCGCAGATTCCATAGGTGAGGTAGGGGTAAATGAGTGAGTGATATAGGGTAAGGAGAGCTGGTTGTGGAACATAGTACCGTATCTTGGATAGTATTCCCACGGTCTTTGAGACTTTCTTGGAGATTTGTTGTATGTGTGTCTGAAATTTGAGGCCACTGTCAAGATGTATTCCTAAGAATTTTCCCTCTGAGTTTTGCGATAGGGGACCCGTTTATCATTATGTTAAGTGGTGCGTTTGCAGCTCTGTTCCCAAACTGGATAAAATAGGTTTTATCAATATTGAGAGTAAGTTTGTTGGTCATCATCCAGGTAGATATTTTCTGCAATTCAGTATTTGCATTGTTGGCTAGTGTGTCTGGGCTTGGGTGAGAGATAACGTATGTAGTGTCATCTGCAAAAAGTATGGGTTTGAGTAGTTGAGATGCATTTGGTAGGTTGTTAATGTAAATGAGAAAGAGTAGTGGGCCAAGAACACTTCCCTGTGGGACCCCTACGGTAATAGTTTGCGCGGTGGAGCTAGCTCCATTTGTGTACACATACTGGTTTCTGTTGCTAAGGTATGATTTTAGGTAGTTTAAGGAGTGTCCTCTTATACCATAGTGCGATAATTTTAAGTGTAACAGATCATGGTCAACTGTATCAAAAGCTTTACGTAAATCAATGAAGATTCCCACTGGGATTTTTTTTTTTCTCAAGGGCGGTGTAAATTATTTCTAACATGTGTATAATGGCATCATTTGTATTTTTATTAGGCCTGAATCCAAATTGACAGTGGTTGAGTACGTTGTTGGAGGTGAGGTAGGAATATATTTGTCTATTCATGCAGGGAGTGTAGCATTCATGCAGGGAGTGTAGCATTCATGCAGGGAGTGTAGCATTCATGCAGGGAGTGTAGCATTCATGCAGGGAGTGTAGCATTCATGCAGGGAGTGTAGCATCATGCGAGTGTAGCATTCATGCAGGGAGTGTAGCATTCATGCAGGGAGTGTAGCATTCATGCAGGGAGTATAGCATTCATGCAGGGAGTGTAGCATTCATGCAGGGAGTGTAGCATTCATGCAGGGAGTGTAGCAGGCATGCAGGGAGTGTAGCAGGCATGCATTAAAAGAAAAAGGGAAGTAACCCCAGAGAGGGACTTGTTACCTGAAGTCCTTTTGGAGGGGAATTTCCCTTCCAACCATTAACACCCTGCCCCTGTCAGCAACTCTACCTTACAGATGCTTGCAACTCTTCAATAAAGGTAAGTAAATGTTTTTTTTTTTTTTTTTTGAGTGATTATTTTTTTGTGGAACGAATTAATTGTATTTATATTATTTCTTATGGGAAATAAGGTTTCAGATAACGAAAGATTCAGATTAAGTAATAGCTCCTGGACCGGATTAATTTTGTTAACCGAGGGTCCACTGTACCTTTTTTTTTTCACTTTTTAACACATCGGCAGATTCCCACCAAGGCAGGGTGGCCCGAAAAAGAAAAACTTTCATCATTCACTCCATCACTGTCTTGCCAGAGGGGTGCTTTACACTACAGTTATAAAATTGCAACATTAACACCCCTCCTTCAGAGTGCAGACACTGTACTTCCCATCTCCAGGACTCAAGTCCGGCCTGCCGGTTTCCCTGAATCCCTTCATAAATGTTACTTTGCTCACACTCCAACAGCACATCAAGTGTTAAAAACCATTTGTCTCCATTCACTCCTATCAAATACGCTCACACATGCTTGCTGGAAGTCCAAGCCCCTCGCACACAAAACTTCCTTTACCCCCCCTCCCTCCAACCTTTCCTAGGTGGACCCATACCCCTCCTTCCCTCCACTACAGATTTATACACTCTCGAAGTTATTCTGTCTCGTTCCATTCTCTCTACATGTCCGAACCACCTCAACAACCCCTCCTCAGCTCTCTGGATAATAGTTTTGGTAATCCTGCATCTCCTCCTAATTTCCAAACTCCGAATTCTCTGCATTATATTCACACCACACATTGACCTCAGACATGACATCTCCACTGCCTCCATAATCACAATTTATAGTAGTTCTTGTGATTTCATAGCCAATCTGTGTTCTGACACTAATATTAGGTTGTACTAAAATTGTACTCAAATAATAATAATAATGATAGTGCATAAAAATAATAATATAGTGAATAATAATGATATAATAATAATAATAATAGTGAATAATAATAATAAAAGATTTGTCGCTGCCTTATCTCATCTGATCTCCACTAATGACTCTGTTGACATTTCACGAGAGGGGTGAGCCATAGTCTTATCTCTTCTTATCAGTTCAGTAATTAGTGATGACATTTGACAGCTTACATTGCTTTCCTTTATTTGTTACGCAAACCTGTCTGTCTGCCTGTGTGTCGTCTCCTTTCTGTCTGCTTGTCTCAGAGAGTAGCTCATGAACCAACTGGTATTACGCAGATCACATGCACATTATAACACTTTGTCTTGTTTTTTCAGTTATCCTAAGTAATTTACACTGTATAATTGTATTTACGTAGGTGTTCCTGTGAGATAGAGACAGAGACAGATAGATACAGACAGACAGACAGAGATAGACAGCCAATCAGGTACCCAGCTGACCAGCCAGCTGCTGGCCAGCCAGGTGGCCAACCAGTTGTTTGCCAGCCAGCTGGCCTGCCAGCCTGCCGACATCACTTTCCACTTCAAAGGGGAGTGTTAATATGACATCAATGAATCTATGGTGTTTGCTGCGGGGATATAAATAAGGTCTTGAGGATATCTCTCCAAGAGAGAACCCGCAATAATGGATTCAAATTGGATAAGTTTAGATTTAGAAAGGATATAGGAAAATATTGGTTTGGAAATAGGGTGTTGATGAGTGGAACAGTCTGCCTAGTAGGGTCATTGAGCTAGGACCTTGGGAGTTTCAAATTTAGGTTGGATAAATTCATGAGTGAGAGGGGTTGGATTTGAGTGGGACTCGCTGAGTTAATAGAATCTTCAAAGCTTATTTCTTGGGTAGAATTGAAAATTAGGTTGGGCAATTATTCTGTTAGTGGATGGATTGTGAAGGACCTGCCAGTATGGCCAACAGGCTGCTGCAGTGTTCCTCCTTTCTATGTTCTTATGTTCTTATGTTGCTCTAGCTGGCCCTCATTTAACTGGTGCTCCCACAAGGTACTAAGTGGTCCCAGATTTTAATATGGTGCACACCGAGTGTTAAGACCCATTCTATGCTGACCAGGCATCTCAGGCCAATCGTGCCAAATTTGGAGGCAGAAAATAACGTAAATATATGTTTTGGGGCAGTAGCAGTGCTAACGAATATACGTGTGGACCGTTAGGGTTAAGGAGTAATTGTTCGAATGGCACTTGAGCACTTTGGAATGAAGTTTTTTACTGGGGTCCACTGTCGCATCGTGAAGACGGTCTCAGCGATATTTATGCATTGGCAATTTTGTCCACTTTGAGAGCTATTTTGGGTCAATTCCATTGTTCCAGTCGCCTAAACTCATGGCTATTTTGCTGGAACTCATTTTATTCTATTAAGTACAAGAAACTGCCTTTTTGCCTATTTCAACTACCCAATAAAGTGATCTAAAATTACTAATTTGACCATATTTACACAAAATTCAAGAAAGGCCATTTTCAAAATAGGGTCCAGCATGAACAGTGCAGACATTCCTGGCACTAAAATAACATTTTATCTGTTCATTAGTAATATCTCCAGGCCCCTCTTATATTGTGCTTGCTTTTCATTTTGAATTTTTATTCACTCAAAAAATAGAAGATTTCCTGTTATTCAGACTATTGCATAATTATAATAGTAATTGTATAAATAATATCAGCGTATTCTTGAATGCATGTTAGACCCACCAGTTGATGTGTATTGGGCGTGTGATGTGATTTGTTTACTCTTGAACATTGGCAAAAATCGAACAATTCCATTATTTTGAAATAAATTTCAAACTACAGTGGACCCCCGAGTTTCGTTCATAATTCATTCCAGAAGGCTGTTCAAGTGCCATTACCGAACGAATTTGTTCCCTTAAGGAAAAATGTAAATTAGATTAGTCCTTTCAAACCCCAAAAAATACACACAAAAAAACACTTACAATATTAAACTTACATAATTGTTCGATTTCCGAGGTGACCGAAACTCGGGGGTCCATTGTACTTTTAGTCTTTAAACCATTGAAAATCATCTCTGTTTATGTAATATATCTTCCATTCTATCAAATGAGACCAAGAAAACGAGAATACAACCATAAGTACCATACATAAATACACCGCAAAGTCATTGTTTTAAACCAAAAACACGGTCGTAGTTTTTTTTTTTGTCATACACTGCGTGCTGCAGGATTTTTTTATACTGCACACACACACTGACCATGCAGACCCAGTCTCTCACACGTAGGCCTACCAGCTTTCTCCTGCAAGATTTGAAGCTGCATAATCTTCATTTTCATCTCAAGATCAAGAGCCTTCCTTTGTTTCTTGGTGCTTCCTTCAGGTGAAGTCAAGATCTTCCTTTTCGCTGACATCTTGTACTATGGGATGCATAATAAGATACAGCATTTTCAGGAATGCAACTACAGTGTAATATAAGGGTCTACTGTAATAATAATCATAAAAATAATAAATAATCGCTCTGGAGCGGTTCAAATGTCTTACGTATTTTGTACAGGTTTGGTAGCTAACATTTAAAGTGCTCCAGAGTGATTATTATGAATTATATATTATTATTACCATCGACATACCTTGTTCACTAAGTTTAATAATTTATTAAGCTGCCACGAGAGACAGAATGTAATACACAGACGAACACACCAGCTAACCCCTTTACAGTGAACTTCTTTTGTACTTCTTCCATTTTCCTCTTGTTTTTCCTCTTCCAAGTGCTGCTGCACTTCTAACTCACTAGGGGGTGTACAATAAAGTACAAATTTATAGACAAAATACGTAGTGTTGAAGACTGTGAAAGCTAGTGTCCCAAGTGGCTGTAGGAAAGAGATAGAGATGCTTGATGCTAAGACGCTGCACTGTCCATTTCTATGACCCAGGTTCTCGTATGGCATAAAATACTGTCTCGTGGGAGAGCCTGTCGTAAATCAGAGTTGTCGGTAAACAAGTTCATCGGTAAGTGAGGAGAGGCTGTATTCTTTATGGGAAAAATTGGTTTGGTTGTCGTACTGACATCTAGAACAAATTAAGTTTGTTAACCGAGGTTCCACTGTATACTGATTGGTGCCTAGGGTGTGCACAACTGGTTGCACAGACAAAGGGGAGTGCAGGTTCACAGTAAAGAATAAAGATTTTATTCCTTTGAAAAGCTTAAAATGTGTAATTACAATTTTGGTTTGCTAAGTACAAAGAAAGCCATAATCATGCCGGGGCATTTCAGGCAGACTAATCCTAGTACAGTGGTCCCTCGGTTTTCGTGCATCTCCAAACTCGAACATTTATGTAAGTGTATTTTTGTAAGTGCTGTTGCAAGTGTATTTTTAGGGGTCTGAAATAGACTAACCTACGTGACATTATTTCTTAAGGAAGTAAATTTGTTTGATAATGGCACTTGAGCAGCATTCTGGAACGAATTTTCGGCGAAAACCGAGGGACCACTGTACAGTGGACCCTTGGTTTTCGTTGAAAATTCTTTCCAGAATGCTGTTCGAGTGCCATTACCGAACGAATTTGTTCCCACTGTACATAATAACTACAGGTCGGCCATCACTAATCTGACAGTCAATCATCCAGTTCCATCAGTAGTCCAGCACTAATTTCGACTAGCATAATTTAAAATTTCCAGGGTTGCCACACCAACCTGCTGCTACTGTTTGGTGGTGCTACTTGCTGCATAAGTTATTCCAATTTCTTTTTCTCCATTTATTTTATAAGCTGCTTACTTTTAGCCCTAACCATGGTTTCAACAAATAAAAGAAATGCTTCTCGTTTTGTAAAGCACATACACAGTACATTGTCCATAAAAGATAAGGTGGCTTTGGAGCCACTGCCGGTTGCCATGAGCTCAGTCTCGTGATGCAGGGGAATACAGTCAGCCCTCCGTTTTCGTGTATCTCTGTTTTCGTGTGTTTGTTTTCGTGCAATTTTTTCGGGGAAATTTTACCTCCGTTTTCGTGCTTGGTATGGAACCTGTCCACCAATGCCCCGTACATACAAAGCCCGCTAGACCGCCACCCACGCACATTGTCACAGTGTAGCATTGTTTATGCTTGAGTGAACATCATCCCAGGAGTTCATACAAAACATTTATTAACAATTCATTGTTTTGGGCCCTTGATTATTGTGTGTGTCTACTAAATAAGCTACCATGGGCCCAAAGAAAGTTCCTAGTGCCAGTCCTTTGGTAAAGAAAGTGAGAAACACGATGGAATTTAAGAGCGTAGCAGGCCTGCAGGGAGCGTAGCAGGCCTGCAGGGAGCGTAGCAGGCCTGCAGGGAGCGTAGCAGGCCTGCAGGGAAGTGGCCCCGGATAAGGACTTCGTACTTAAATTCCTTATGGAAGGGGATTCCCCTTCCAAACAATAGCCTCTCTTCCCTCTCCCCTCCTCCCTCTCTTCCATCCAGCAACATCAGTCTTCAATAAAGCTAAGTGTCACATTGAGTTCATTCATTTGTGCATGTAAATCTATCTATAAGGCCCCTCTCCAAAATTTTTTTTTCCAAACTTCTGGGTTTCTGGAACGGATTAATTGAATTAACATTATTTCTTATGGGAAAAATGGTTTCAGTTTTCGTGTGTTTCAGTTTAGTTGATCCCTCAGAAAAGGATTAAGCACGAAAACGGAGGGTTGACTGTATGCTTTATTATTCCGCTAATATCAACACTATGGCTTATTTACCTATCATAATTTATCTAATGTGACATAATAAACAATATAAATAACATAAAAACATGGTAAATACTCCAGAATGAACAATGTTTGACATAATACCGAGTGGTTCAATGGAGGTATGAAGAGGATTTGGGCTACAAGTCCCATCCTCTTATCCCTGTCTTGGGGGCTTATATTAGAGAAAACGTAGTGTAGCACAGGGCTAACTGTGATATACACTCGTAATGCACCATAAAACTGAAACAAAAAAGATATTTTCTCTACATAGATTAGCATACATAGCAGCATGTGTGTAGAGAACCTAGGATAACCCAAAAGAGTCAGTGACTTATTTCCAGTATACTTGGCTTGGGCTTGCTATATATGACTTTTGGTAAATATTTTTTTTCTCAGTTGTTTGTTGGGCTATGTTATTGAAACTTGGGCAATGTATGATGGAAAGATGCTTCTTAACGTACACCAGAAATGAAAGAAATCGGACAATAAATAACTGAGTTCACTTCTCAACCATTAGCCGCCCCTTAACGGTATATTTTCATATGGTTTTTATGGTTGTATTCTCGTTGTTTTTGGTCTCATTTGATAGAATTGAAGATCTATTACAGAAATAGATAAGATTTTGATTGGTTTCACGATGAAAAGTACCTTGAAATTGAGCTCAAATGTTTGATTTTTGTCAATGTTCAAGTAAATAAATGACGTCACCGTCCAATACGTGTCCAACTGGGCAGTCTAATATGCAGTCATGAATGGGTTGACATTATTTATACAATTATTACAATAATGCAGTAGTCTGCCTAACAGTAAATCTTCTATTTTTTGTGTGAATAAAAATTTGAAATGGAAAGTAAGTGTAATATGAGAGGGGCTTGGAAATGTGACTAATGAACAGAGAAAATGTTATTTTAGTGCCAGGAATGTCTACATTGTTTATTCTGGATCCTATTTTGAAATTGGCATCTTTTGAAATTTGTGTGAAATTGGCCAAATTGCCAATTTCTGACCACTTTTTTGGGTAGTTGAAATAGGTGAATGGGCAGTTTCTTGTACTCAGTTGACAGAATAGAAGTAAGTAAGTTTATTTAGGTATACACAAATAGTTACATAGATTATCGAACATAGTGTGTGTGTGTGTGTAGTACATAGATTATCATATATAGCATGTGTAGAAAACCTAGGATAACCCCCAAAAAGTCAGTGACTTATTTCCATTGGGGTCCTTAACCCTTAAACGGTCCAAACATATACAGTGGACCCCCGGTTTTCGTTATTTTTTTGTTCCAGAATGCTGTTCAAGTGCCATTACCAAACAAATTTATTCCCATAAGGAATAATGTAAAGTAGACTAGTCCTTTTAGACCCCAAAAATACACTTACAAAAGCATTTAAAAAAATACACTTGCATAAAAGGGCGAGTTTGGAGCAGGACGAACACCGGGGGTCCACTGTATATACGTTAGTACTGCTACTGCCCCAAATGTATATTTACGTTTTATTTTTCCTGCCTCCAAATTTAGCATGATTGGCCTGAGATGCCTGGTCAGCATAGAATGGGTCTTAACACTCGGTGTGTGCCATATTAAAAAAATCTGGGACCACTTAGTACCTTGTGGGAGCACCAGTTAAATTGAGCGCCAGCTAGAGCAAACACTGCGGCAAACACCAAGGATTCACTGATGTCATGTCATATTAACACTCCCCTTTGAAGTGGAAAGGGATGTCGGCAGGCTGGCAGGCCAGCTGGCTGCCTGCCTGCTTGCCTGCCTGCCTGGCCATCTGGCTGGCCAGCAGCTGGCTGGTCAGCTGGGTACCTGATTGGCTGTCTATCTCTGTCTGTCTGTCTGTGTATCTGTCTCTATCTCACAGGAACACATACGTAAATACAATTACACATAGTGTAAATTACCTAGGATAACTAAAAAAATCAAGACAGTGATATAATGTGCTTGTGATCTGCGTAATACCAGTTGGTTCATGAGCTGCTCTGAGACAAGCAGACAGAAAGGAGACGACACACAGGCAGACAGACAGACAGGTTTGCGTAACAAATAAAGGGAAGCAGTGTAAGCTCGTCAAATGTCATCACTGTAATTACTTATGACTGATAAGAAGAGATGAGACTACCCCTCACACCTCATCAAATGTCATCAGTCATCATTAGTGGAGATCAGATAAGGCAGTGACACATATCTTACATAATGGCTTCAAGGGAACTTTATTATTATCTATCATTATTATTATTCACCATTATTATTATTCACTATCATTATTATTATTCACTATCATTATTATTATTCACTATCATTATTATTATTCACTATCATTATTATTATTCACTATCATTATTATTATTCACTATCATTATTATTATTCACTATCATTATTATTATTCACTATCATTATTATTATTCACTATCATTATTATTATTCACTATCGTTATTATTATTCACTATCGTTATTATTATTCACTATCGTTATTATTATTCACTATCGTTATTATTATTCACTATCGTTATTATTATTCACTATCGTTATTATTATTCACTATCGTTATTATTATTCACTATCGTTATTATTATTCACTATCGTTATTATTATTCACTATCGTTATTATTATTACGTATTATTCACTATTATTATTATTATTATTCACATTGGGCGTGTTTCTTTACACCTGTTGTCTATGTTCCCTATCAGTAAAATGGGTACCTGGGTGTTAGTCGACTGGTGTGAGTCGCATCCTAGGACACTGACCTAATCTGCCCGAAATTCTCAGCATAACAAGGGACTTTCTATATAGTAGTATGTTACTGATGTCAGCTAGGCCTGTATACCATGTACATGTAGTAAATAAAGATATTATTATTATTCACTATTATTATTCACTATTATTATTATTCACTATTATTATTATTCACTATTATTATTCACTTATTATTATTCACATTATTATTATTATTATTATTATTATTCACTATTATTATTCACTATTATTATTATTCACTATTATTATTCACTATTATTATTCACTATTATTATTATTCACTATTATTATTATTCACTATTATTATTATTCACTATTATTATTATTATTCACTATTATTATTATTATTCACTATTATTATTATTATTCACTATTATTATTATTATTCACTATTATTATTATTATTCACTATTATTATTATTATTCACTATTATTATTATTCACTATTATTATTATTATTCACTTATTATTATTATTCACTTATTATTATTATTCACTATTATTATTCACTATTATTATTATTATTCACTATTATTATTATTATTCACTATTATTATTATTATTCACTATTATTATTATTATTCACTATTATTATTATTCATATTATTATTATTATTCACTTATTATTATTATTCACTATTATTATTATTATTCACTATTATTATTATTATTATTCACTTATTATTATTATTATTCACTATTATTATTATTATTCACTATTATTATTATTCACTATTATTATTATTCACTATTATTATTATTCACTTATTATTATTATTCACTATTATTATTATTATTCACTATTATTATTATTATTCACTATTATTATTATTATTATTCACTTATTATTATTATTCACTATTATTATTATTATTATTCACTATTATTATTATTATTCACTATTATTATTATTATTCACTTATTATTATTATTCACTATTATTATTATTATTATTCACTATTATTATTATTATTATTATTATTCACTATTATTATTATTATTATTATTCACTATTATTATTATTATTATTCACTTATTATTATTATTATTATTCACTTATTATTATTATTATTCACTTATTATTATTATTATTCACTTATTATTATTATTATTCACTTATTATTATTATTATTATTCACTATTATTATTATTCACTATTATTATTATTATTCACTATTAATATTATTATTATTCACAATTATTATTATTATTATTCACTATTATTATTATTATTCACTATTATTATTATTATTATTATTATTATTCACTATTATTATTATTTTTCACTATTATTATTATTTTTCACTATTATTATTATTATTCACTATTATTATTATTCACTATTATTATTATTATTCACTATTATTATTATTATTATTCACTATTATTATTATTATTATTATTCACTAATATTATTATTCACTATTATTATTATTATTATTCACTATTATTATTATTCACTATTATTATTATTATTATTATTCACTATTATTATTATTCACTATTATTATTATTATTCACTATTATTATTATTATTCACTTATTATTATTTTTCACTATTATTATTATTATTCACTTATTATTATTATTCACTTATTATTATTATTATTATTATTCACTTATTATTATTATTATTATTCACTTATTATTATTATTATTATTATTCACTTATTATTATTATTATTATTATTCACTATTATTATTATTATTATTATTCACTATTATTATTATTATTATTCACTATTATTATTATTATTATTATTCACTTATTATTATTATTATATTTTATTCACTATTATTTATTATTATTATTATTATTCACTATTATTATTATTCATATTATTATTCATATTATTATTATTATTCACTATTATTATTCACTAATTATTATTATTCATATTATTATTATTCACTATTATTATTATTATTCACATATTATTAATTTATTATTATTATTATTCACTATTATTATTATTATTATTATTCACTTATTATTATTATTATTATTATTATTCACTATTATTATTATTATTCACTATTATTATTATTATTCACTATTATTATTATTATTCACTATTATTATTATTATTATTATTCACTATTATTATTATTATTCACTATTATTATTATTATTATTATTCACTATTATTATTATTATTATTCACATTATTATTATTATTCACATTATTATTATTATTCACATTATTATTATTATTCACATTATTATTATTCACTATTATTATTAATATTCACTATTATTATTATTATTCACTATTATTATTATTATTCACTATTATTATTATTATTCTATTATTATTATTCACTATTATTATTATTATTCACTATTATTATTATTATTCACTATTATTATTATTATTCACTATTATTATTATTATTCACTATTATTATTATTATTCACTATTATTATTATTATTCACTATTATTATTATTATTCACTATTATTATTATTATTATTATTCACTATTATTATTATTATTATTATTCACTATTATCATTATTATTATTCACTATCATTATTATTATTCACTATCATTATTATTATTTGAGTACAATTTCAGTACCTAATATTACTGTCAGAACAAAGATTGGCTATGAAATCAAAAGAACTACTATAAATTGTAATTATCAGAACATAAAAATTATATAAAAATAATAAAAAAGAGAAAAAAAGGTATATCGGCAACAATTCTGCAAGCGGCAGGGCTCCTGTTGCTGTCAGATGAGCATCCAGTGCAAATTTCTCTGCCTCATATCTCGGTAACTACTCGCCCTAATTTTTTTTTATCCGATAACACTTAAAAAAAATGTGTTCTTTATTTCTATATAAAAAAAATTGAAAATATTCGGGGCACTGGGCATGCGAACGTATATATACGTTTGGAGCGTTTAAGGGTTAAAGACCATTGTGTAGTCGATGGGTTTTAACACATAATAAACCAGCTAGCCATTTTGTATAACAAACCAGAAACAAGAACAGATCTTGCAAGAACCCTTGCAAGATCTGTTCTTGCAGGAGTTGCACTGAGGGAAGGTTCAGTGCAAAGCTTGTATAAACCTTGCTGAATTTAAACAGCACTACAGAAGGAATACTAGCAAAATAGCTATGAGTTTGGTAGACTGAAACAATGGAATGGGCTAAAAATGGGGCATAAATTGGGTGAAAATATTGCCGTTGGGTTAAGTGTATTCTAACCTAACCACTCTGTGATCCGGCAAAGTCACTAATGTGTTGCCGTGCAGTACTGGTGTAATAAGGTCTGCCATAGGGTTGCTGCTATTAGTAATTCATGGAATCTTCCTCTTAAAAGTTGTTTTTCATATTTTGTATTTTTATGTATAGTATTTAAAGTATATGAATGTTGTGGGGATTTAATAGAGAAAACACTGAGTGTAAAAATTGGTTGAGTAGGTTAATGCTTGATACAAGCATATTTTTTAATTTTTGTTTTGAGACACTGATGTTCTTGGTCTTGAAGGTTCCAGTTTAGTTTACTGTTTATGGTGCATGTAGGAAAGTTGTGGAAGGAGGAAGGAAAAAGAGGAAGGATGGATTATTTGTTTTTTCCTTTTTGTAAAATTTTACAAATCTAAAGGTGGTACAGTATACTGGGATATAAGAGTGATGTTTTCCTCAGTGACCTTGATGCAGTCAAACAATACATGGCATGTTATTAAAGTTTAATAGTAAAAGTCAATGTCAGCTCTTTAAATATCACTAATTGTCAAAATTTAATTACATTATCACTTTCTGTTGCAAAATAAAAATAGGTTCTTTATTCTTTAAGATTCGTAACACCAGTTCAGAATCGACTAGTTCAACTAGTGGCTCCTCGTCATCATCTTCAACTTCTTCATCCTCTTCATCATCTTCGTCCTCGTCTGACTCCTCTTCATCTTCAGATACTGACCAGTCTTCTGCAGTTTCCACAAGGTAAGTGAGGGAGATATGAAATAAGCAGGTGAATACAGTATATGAATAAATTTTATATAAATGAATATAAAAGCATCCAGCATTGTGTGCAGACCTTGCCATAGTTTTGTAAATGGAAGTCAAAGTTGTACCACAGTGATTGGCTCTTACATATGGTAATCATTTTTTTATACCTTTTATGTACATGGTTTTTATCTTAAACATGTATATTAGTAGATTTGTAAATGTTGAAAGAATGTAGCAAGTATACATACACAACCTGGATATAGGAGACTGAAACTTAAGATGACATTTCTGTCTGACTTGTGACGTGACCATTAACTGGTCACCCAGGAGTTTGTGAGGGGAGGGCGAGTGGGTCTGTCTGGAGTAGAGGAGAAAGTAGTAGTATAATGTAGAATTGGTTGGGGGGAGGGGGGGCTATAGTAGTAAGTAGGGTAACAGCGGCAGATGTTGTAATAAGACAGTAGTAGTAGTATTGGTAGTACCACGAGTCAGTTAAGTGTAAGTGAATCAGTAGTATTGATAGTCTAAGAACAAGAGAAAAAAGGAAAGGGAGATCTGCAGAAGAACAAATGCCCCATAAGGGTACAACAAAATTCCAGGTAAAAAAAAATCTCAGGACTAAGCAGGATAAAGAGAAGGCAAAGAAATTATGGGAAATGAGAAGAGTTAAGGGGGACATAAAGATCAGGTTTAGTAATGAGTATTCTGAAGTTTGTAGCATTTGACAATGTAATGAGAAAGGAAAGCATCTACAAAGCTAGGACTATAGATTCATATTAGGAAAGTTTTGTACAAGGGATGCTTCAACAAGACAGCATCTATGAAGGCTAGAAGAAGGGTAGACAGTTTTGGCAGAGGACCAGTTAATTAATAGGATGACTGTGATCTCTAACATGACAGAAGAGAGCATCATGAGTATAGGCAAAGCTAACACTTCTTTTGTGCTCTTTAAGTCTGTCAGAAAGAGAGCAGCCAGTTTCTCCAAAATATTGGAGAGGACAAGAGGAGCAGGAAAAGGAGTAGACTCTGGAAACATCTCTGGCAGGAGGAGAGGTATGGAAGATCATTGCTAAGGATATTAGTTTGGTGAAAAGTAAGTTTGATGTCTAAGGAATGGAGGGAATTGTTAAGATTTGGGAGACTGGAAATATAGGGAAGGCAAAGAACATTTCACGTGAGTAGAGAGTTTGGGAGAGAATTCCATTTAGCATGCAAGTAAGCAGTTTATGAAATTGGAAGGTAGCCAAGGTGAGAGAATGAATTGCAGAGTGGAAATTTCCAAGTCGAAAAACTAAGGGTCACAAATGTGGAGGGCACCGAGAGAGAAATAACACTTTCTTGACAGAGGGAGGATGGTAAGTAAAGCACTGAATGTACATGCCACTATTCACTAGCTTGCAATGAAAGGAAAAAGAAAAGCCTCTAACAGAGCAATGGACATGTACATCAAGGAAAGGAAGCAAAGAATTAAATTTCCATTCTGCTTTGAACTTGATGTGCATGTCCATCACTCAGCTACTGGCTTTTCTATTTCAGTTTATTGCAAGACAGTGCACAGTGGTATATTCATTCACTACTTTTCTTACCATCCTGTCAAGAAAAGTGTTCTTATTTCTCTTTGTGCCCTCCACATTTGTGACCCTTAGTTTCTCGACTTGGAAATTTCCACTCTGCAATTCATTCTCACCTTGGCTGCCCTTCCAATTTCATAAACTGATTACTTGCATGCTAACTGAAATTCTCCCAAACTCTACTCCTGTGAAATATGTTCTTTGCCTTCCTTATGTATTTCCAGTCTCCCAGAGCTTAACACTCTGTTCCGTAGACATCAAACTTACTTTTCACCAAACACATTCCCTTGGCAGTAATCTTCATGCATTTCCACCTGCTACTGATGCCTCTGGAGTTTACTCCATTTCCTGCTCTTCTTTACTTTGGAGGAATTGGCCACTCATTGAGGCCTAAAGAGCACAAAAGTGTTAAGACTTTCTGACAGTAATGATGGTTTTTTTTTTTATATCATGTTAATCAATCATCCTATTAACTAGTCCTTTGCCAAAACTGTTTACCCTTCTAGCTTTCATACATGCGATCTTGAAGCATCTCTTTTAGACAACTTTCCTAATATGAATACTAATCCTGGATTTCTGTGAATTCCTTCCTTTCTCATTACAGTGTCAGTGTCAAATGTTCCAAACTTCAGACCACTCATGACTTGACCTTATTTTTATCTCCCCCTTACATCATCTTTCCTATAATTTTTGTTTTTCCTTTCTTCTACCTAGTTCTAAGTTTTTTTTCCCTGGGTTTTTTTGTCTTACCCTGATGGGCCATTAGCTCTCCTGCAGTGCTTGTTTTTCTTTCTCTTGTTCTTTGACTGCTGTTACTGCTGCTTCACTTACACTCCATTCCCTGACTCTTGTCACTACCACTGTGCCTGTCTTGTTACCACCTTTGCCACTGTTGCACTACTTATTACTATTACTACTACCTCTACCATAACTCCATTATACTACTACTTCATCTCGTTCTACTCCTGGCCTCGCCCTCCTCTTATAAATTCTGGTTCTTTCCCTTTGTGCTTCTGTGTAACTAGTTAATGATTCAAGTTGGACCGAAATGTCATCATAAGTTTTATTCTCCTATGTATGGGTTTTGTGTATTATTCCAGCCTTGGTATTATGCCTTTTTATTCTTTGATGTAGTGAGATTTAGTTGAAAAATAAAATGCATGATGCATTAATGGGCTGTTTTTGTGTAAAAACATTAGCAAATTATTGCTTGTTGGCAATGTAATTAGTAATTCTTAATAAATGTGACATTATCCTTGTAACTCCTCGTATTTCTTTGTTAAATTAACCTAAAGAATTTTATTTTTTTAAAGTAATTAACTTTTAATTAATGACCTAATGTGTTTAGCACTTGGTTTTTATTTTAAATTATTGCAAATTCTTCATATTCTGTAAAGCTGCCAAATTTTTGCTATATACAGTGGAACCTCGGTACTCGAACAGCTCTGTACTTGAACAATTCGGTACTCGAACAGCTCTGTACTTGAACAATTCGGTACTCGAACGCTTTCTTCAGAAAAAAAATTGCTCGGTAGTTGACCATTTGCTCGGCACTCGACCAAACAAACACGACCTGCCAGAACATGTGCATCAGTCTCCCCACAGCTGTCGCTCAGTCCAAAACTCCACTGAACTTCACTGTAAACTATTTTGTGTTTCTTCGCATTTTTGGTGATTTTTTTATATTTGTATAAGTCACCATGGTGCCTAAGAAGATTAGTGATAACAGCCAACTAAAAATGAAAATTGGTTAGTGTGTTTGCCCTGATGTAAACATCGCCTCCGACTCTCCATATATGCCTTTTATTAATTTCTGCGTCTTTATTGTGCTTCTAGGTTATGTTTTTGGTATCAAGTTGGAATAAATGTGACAGACAGATAACCTTTATTACTAATATTAGCCTAATAACACAACACTATATTCGCGCTACCGCTAGTATCCGGCTATTAAGACGACTCATCAGATACTGAAAGCTCCTTTTGCTTGCCCCTCCCTCTGTCAAATGAGACCAAGGAAACGAGAATACAATCATCAATACCATATGAAAATAAACTGCAAAGTCGTTCTAAGTGTATTTTTGGGGGTCTGAAATGGATTAATCAAATTTACATTATTCTTCGTGGGAAAAATCCGTTCGGTACTCAAACAGATTGGCATTCGAACAGCCTTCTGGAATGAATTAAGTTCCAGTACCGAGGTTCCACTGTACTTTATTAAATCTTCCAGTGGGTGTGAAAAGGTAGAAAGTTGAAAGTGAACATAGATAAGAGTAAGGTGATGAGGGTATCAAACGATTTTGGTAAACAAAAAATTGGATATCATATTGGAGGGAGTATGGAAGAAGTGAATATGTTCAGATATTTTTGAGTTGACTTGTCAGCAGATGGGTTTATGAAGGATGAGGTTAACCATAGAATTGATGAAGGAAAAAAGGTGAGTGGTGATTTGAGTTATCTGTGGAGACAAAAGCGTTATCCATGGAGGCAGAGAAGGGAATGTACGAGAGTATAGTGGTACCAACACTCTTACGTGGGTGTGAAGTATAGGTTGTAAATGCTGCAGCAAGGAGGAGGTTGGAGGCAGTGGAGATGTCATGTCTAAGGGCAATGTGTGGTGTAAGTATTATGCAGAGAATTCATAGTGTGGAAATTAGGAGGTGTGGAATTGCTAAAAGAATTAGAGGGCTGAAGAGGGGTTGCCGAGGTGGTTTGGTCATTTAGAGAGGATGGAACAAAGAATGACTTGGAGAGCATATAAATCTGTAGGGGAAGGAGGGCAGGGTAGGGGTTGTCCTAAGAAAGGTTGGAGGGAGGGGGAAAAAGGTTGTTTTGTGGGCGAGGGGGTTTGGACTTCCAGCAAACATGCATGAGCGTGTTAGATAGGAGTGAATGGAGAAGAATGGTTTTTGGGACCTGACGAGCTGTTGGAGTGTGAGCAGGATAATATTTTGTGAAGGGATTCAGGGAAACTGGTTGGCCAGACTAAGAGTCCTGGAGGTGGAAGCACAATGCCTGCACTTTAAAGGAGGGGTTTGGGATATTGGCTGTTTGGAGGGACATCTAAACTGTCGTACGAGTGCCTCTGCAAAGAAAGTGATTATGTATGAATGATGGTGAAAGTGTTGAATGGTGGTGAAAGTTTTTTCTTTCTTTTTGGGTCACCCTGCCTCGGTGGGAATGCTCATCAAATGTCACCCCTTTATCTTATCACTGCACCCTTGCGTATGTTCATCAAATGTCACCACTTATCTTATCACTGTCAGGAGTGGACTGACTTGTCTTACATCATGCTTCAAGGGAACTTATTATTCTTATTCTTATTATTTTTATTATTCCTATTATTACTACAGTCAACCCTCTGTTTTTGTGCTTAATCCGTTCCTGAGGGATCAACTAAAACTGAAACACAAGAAAAATGAAACCATTTTCCCGATAAGAAATAATGGAAATTCAATTAATCCGTTCCAGAAACCCAGAAGTTTGAAAAAAAACATTGAGGCCTTAAAAATAGATTTACATGCACTAATGAATGAACTCAATGTGACACTTACCTGTATTGAAGACTGATGTTGTTGTTGGATGGAAGAGAGGCTATTGTTTGGAAGGGGAATCCCCTTCCATAAGGAATTTAAGTACTACCAAGTCCTTATCCGGGTCACTTCCTGCATGCCTGCTAGCCTGCTACTCCCTCCTCCTGCACTGCTACACTCCTCCTCTGCCTGCTACACTCCTCCTCATGCCTGCTCCTCCCCTGCATGCCTGCTACCTCCTGCATGCCTCCCTCCTCCCTGCATGCCTGCTCACTCCTCCTGCATGCCTGCCCTCCCCCTGCATGCCTGCTACCTCCTCCTGCATGCCTGCTACCTCCTCCCTGCATGCCTGACACTCCTCCTGCACTGCCTCCTCCCTCCCTGCATGCCTGCTACACTCCCTCCCTGCATGCCTGCTACACTCCCTCCCTGCATGCCTGCTACACTCCCTCCCTGCATGCCTGCTACACTCCCTCCCTGCATGCCTGCTACACTCCCTCCTGCATCCTGCTACCTCCCCTGCATGCCTGCTACACTCCCTCCCTGCATACCTGCTACACTCCCTCCCTGCATACCTGCTACACTCCCTCCCTGCATACCTGCTACACTCCCTCCCTGCATACCTGCTACACTCCCTCCCTGCATACCTGCTACACTCCCTCCCTGCATACCTGCTACACTCCCTCCCTGCATACCTGCTACACTCCCTCCCTGCATACCTGCTACACTCCCTCCCTGCATACCTGCTACCTCCCTCCCTGCATACCTGCTACACTCCCTCCCTGCATGCATGCTACACTCCTCCCTGCATCTGCTACACTCCCTCCCTGCATGCATGCTACACTCCCTCCCTGCATGCATGCTACACTCCTCCTGCACTGCTCCTCCTGCATGCTGTACACTCCTCCTGCATGCATGCTACACTCCCTGCATGCATGCTACACTCCCTGCATGCATGCTACACTCCCTGCATGCATGCTACACTCCCTGCATGCATGCTACACTCCCTGCATGCATGCTACACTCCCTGCATGCATGCTACACTCCTGCATGCATGCTACACTCCTGCATGCATGCTACACTCCCTGCATGCATGCTATCACTCTCTTAAATTCCATCGTGTTTCTCACTTTCTTTACCAAAGGACTGGCACTAGGAGCTTTCTTTGGGCCCATGGTAGCTTATTTAGTAGACACACACAATAATCAAGGGCCAAAAACAATGAATTGTTAATAAATGTTTTGTATGAACTCCTGGGATTATGTTCTCTCAAGCATAAACAATGCTACACTGCATGACAATGTGCGTGGGTGGCGGTCTAGCAGGCTTTGTATGTGCGGGGCACTGGTGGACAGGTTCCATACCAAGCATGAAAATGGTGGTAATCATCGAAAACGGATGTAAAATTTCCCCGAAAAAACTGCACGAAAACTGAAACACACGAAAACAGAGATACATGAAAATGGAGGGTTGACTGTATTAGTATTATTATTATTATATACTCCCACATATCCAAAACATTGCTGGGACCTATAAATACTTTGTATATATTCCTAGACAATAGTAAATGACCAAGGCAGGTGTAAATGTCCACCTGTCAGTGTGTTTGTGACAATTTGAGTACAATTTCAGTACCTAATACAGTGGACCCCCGCCTAACGAGCACCCCGGAAATCGTACAATTATGTAAGTATAATATTGTAAGTACTTGTGGAAGTGTATTTTTGGGGGGCTGAAATAGACTAACCTATGTGACATTATTTCTTAAGGAAGTAAATTCGTTCGGTAATGGCACTTGAGCAGGCTTCTGGAATGAATTTTGCTCGTTAGGCGGGGGTCCACTGTATTAGTGTTAGAACAAACAACTACTATAAATTGTAATTATCAGGACATAAAAATTATATAAAATATAAAAACGAGATAAGGTATATTGGCAACACTTCTGCAAGCGGCAGGACTCCATGTTGCCGTCAGGTGAGCATCCAGTGCCAACTTCTCGGCCTCATATCTCGGTAAGAACTGACCCTAAAAATTTTTTTATCCTATAACACTTAAAAAAATGTGCTCTTTATTTCTATAAAAAAAGATTTTTTTTTTTTTTCAAAATATTCGGGGCACTGGGGTAGTGAATGTATATAGTATTCGTTTGGACCATTTACGTGTTAAAAAAAAGTGTTTGTGTGTGTGTGTTTGCGTGTGTGTTTGTGTATTCCCCTAGTTGTACTCGCCTAGTTGTGGTTGCAGGGGTCGAGTCATAGCTCCTGGCCCCGCCGCTACTGGGTCACGCGCCCTGCTCCATGAGCTTTATCATACCTCTCCTTAAAACTATGTATGGAACCTGCCTCCACTACATCGCTTCCCAAGCTATTCCACTTCCCGACCACTCTATGACTGAAGAAATACTTCCTAACATCCCTGTGATTCATCTGAGTCTTCAACTTCCAACTGTGTCCCCTTGTTGGTGTGTCCCATGTCTGGAACATTCTGTCTGTCCACCTTATCAATTCCTCTCAGTATCTTATATGTCGTTATCATGTCCCCCCTATCTCTCCTGTCCTCCAGTGTCGTCAGGTTGATTTCCCTTAACTTCTCCTCGTAGGTGTGTGTGTGTGTGTGTGTGTGTGTGTGTGTGTACTCAGTTGTACTCACCTAGTTGTGGTTGCACGGGTCGAGTCATAGCTCCTGCTCCTGCCTCTTCACTGGCCGCTGCTGGGTCACTCTCCCTGCGCCATGAGCTTTATCATACCTCTTCTTAAAGCTATGAATGGATCCTGCCTCCACTACATCGCTTCCCAAGCTATTCCACTTCCCGACCACTCTATGACTGAAGAAATACTTCCTAACATTCCTGTGATTCATCTGTTGCTGTGTCCCATCTCTGGAACATTGTCTGTCCACCTTGTCAATTCCTCTTGGTATTTTATGTGTCGTTATCATGTCCCCCCTATCTCTCCTGTCGTCCAGTGTAGTCAAGTTGATTTTCCTTAACCTCTCCTCGTAGGACATACCCCTTAGCTCCAGGACTAGTCTTGTTGCAAGCCTTTACACTTTCTTCAGTTTCTTTACGTGCTTGGCTAGGTGTGGGTTCCAAACTTGTGCTTCATACTCCAATATGGGCCTAACGTACACAGTGTACAGGGTCCTGAATGATTCCTTATTAAGATGTCGGAATGCTGTTCTTAGGTTTGCTAGGCGCCCGTATGCTGCAGCAGTTATTTGGTTGATGTGCGCCTCAGGAGATGTGCCTTGTGTTATACTCATCCCAAGATCTTTTTCCTTGAGTGAGGTTTGTAGTCTCTGGCCTCCTAGACTGTACTCCGTCTGCGTCTTCTTTGCCCTTCCCCAATCTTCATGACTTTGCACTTGGTGGGGTTGAACTCCAGGAGCCAATTGCTGAACTAGGCTTGCAGCCTGTCCAGATCCCTCTGTAGTTCTGCCTGGTCCTCGTCCAATTGAATCCTCCTCATCAACTTTACATCATCTGCAAACAGGGACACTTCGGAGTCTATTCCTTCCGTCATGTCGTTCACAAATACCAGAAACAGCACCAGTCCTTGGACTGAACCCTGTGGAACCCCACTCGTCACAGGCGCCCACTCTGACACCTCGCCACGTACATGACTTGCTGCTGTCTTCCTGATAGCTATTCCCTGATCCATTGGAGTGCCTTCCCTATTATCCCTGCCTGGTCCTCCAGCTTTTGCACTAATCTCTTGTGTGGAACTGTGTCAAACGCCTTCTTACAGTCCAAGAAAATGTGATCTACCCACCCCTCTCTCTCTTGTCTTACTGCTGTCACCCTGTCATAGAACTCTAGGAGGTTTGTGACACAGGATTTCCTGTCCCTGAAACCGTTTTGGCCGTCGTTGATAAGCTCATTCCTTTCTATGTGTTCCACGACTTTTCTCCTGATAATCTTCTCCATAACTTTGCATACTATACATGTCAGTTTCTTTTGGTTATAATAATAATAATATACATGTCAGTGACACTGGTCTGTAGTTTAGTGCTTCATGTCTCTCCTTTTTTAAAAATTGGGACTACATTTGCTGTCTTCCATTCCTCTGGTAATCTCCTTGTTTCGATAAATGTGTTGAATATTGTTGTTAGGGGTACACATAGCGCCTCTGCTCCCTCTCTCAGGACCCATGGAGAGAGGTTATCCAGCCCCATCGCCTTTGAGGTATCTAGCTCACTCAGCAGCCTCTTCACTTCTTCCTCGGTTGCATATTGTGTCCAACACTTGGTGGTGTACCCCACCTCTGTCTTTCTGGAGTTCCTTCTGTCTCTGTGAACACTTCTTTGAATCTCATGTTCAGTTCCTCATATACTTCGCAGTCGTTTCTTGTGATCTCTCCTCCTTCCTTCCTTAGCCTGATCACCTGGTCCTTGACTGTTGTTTTCCTCGTGATGTGGCTGTACAACAGTTTTGGGTCAGATTTGGCTTTCGCTGCTATGTCATTTTCATATTGTCGTTGGGCCTCCCTTCTTAACTGTGCATATTCATTTCTGGCTCTACGACTGCTCTCCTTATTCTCCTGGGTCCTTTGCCTTCTATACTTTTTCCATTCCCTAGCACACTTGGTTTTGGCCTCCCTGAACCTTTGGGTGAACCACGGGCTCATCCTGGCTTTTTCATTATTCCTGTTACCCTTGGGTACAAACCTCTCCTCAACTTCCTTGCATATTGTTGTGTGTGTGTATGTGCACTCACCTATTGTGGTTGCAGGGGTCAAGACTCAGCTCCTGGCCCCGCCTCTTCACTGCCTGCTACTGGGTCCTCTCCCTGCTCCATGAGCTTTATCATACCTCGTCTTAAAGCTATGTATGGTTCCTGCCTCCACTACATCACTTGCTAGACTATTCCACTTCCTGACTACTGTGTCTGAAGAAATACTTCCTAACATCCCTGTGATTCATCTGAGTCTTCAACTTCCAATTGTGACCCCTTGTTTCTGTGTCCCCTCTTTGGAACATCCTGTCTCTATCCACCTTGTCTATTCCACGCAGTATTTTGTATGTCGTTGTCATGTCTTCCCTAACCCTCCTGTCCTCCAGTGTTGTCAGGCCGATTTCCCTTAACCTTTCTTCGTAGGACATACCCCTTAGCTCTGGAACTAACCTTGTCTCAAACCTTTGCACTTTCTCTTAATTTCTTGATGTGCTTGACCAGGTGTGGGTTCCAAACTTGTGCTGCATACTCTAGTATGGGCCTGATATACACGGTGTACAGTGTCTTGAACGATTCCTTACTAAGGTATCGGAATGCTATTCTCAGGTTTGCCAGTTGCCCATATGCTGCAGCAGTTATCTGGTTGATGTGTGCTTCCGGAGACGTGCTCGGTGTTATACTCGCCCCAAGATCTTTCACCTTGAGCGAGGTTTGCAGTCTTTGGCCACCTAGCCTATACTCTGTCTGCGGTCTTCTTTGCCCTTCCCCGATCTTCATCACTTTGCATTTGGCAGGGTTAAATTCGAGAAGCCAGTTGCTGGACCAGGTCTCTTTGAAGTCCTGCCTGATCCTCATCTGATTTAATTCTCATTAACTTCACATCATCTGCGAACAGGGACACTTCTGAGTCTATCCCTTCCGTCATGTCATTCACATATACCAATAATAGCACTGGTCCTAGGACTGACCCCTGTGGGACCCCGCTCGTCACAGGCGCCTACTGTGGTACCTCATCACGTACCATGACCCGTTGTTGCCTCCCTGTCAGTATTCTCTGATCCATTGGAGTGCCCTTCCTGTTATACATGCCTGATCCTCTAGCTTCTGCACTAATCTCTTGTGAGGAACTGTGCAGTCCAAGAAAATGCAATCGACCCACCCCTCTCTCTCTCGTGTCTTACTTCTATTATTTTGTCATAGAACTCCAGAATGTTTGTGACACAGGATTTGCCTTCCATGAATCCGTGCTGGTTGTCGTTTATAATCTTGTTCTGTTCCAGGTGCTCCACCATTCTCCTCCTGATAATCTTCTCCATGACTTTGCACACTATACACGTCAGTGACACTGGTCTATAGTTTAGTGCCTTGTTTCTGTCTCCTTTTTTAACTTTTCAATGAGGAGGCTAGAGGCAGTGGAGATGACATACAATGGAACCTCGATTGTCAAATGCCTTGCTTGTCGAACAATTCGGTTTTCATATGAGAAATTCAAGAAAAGTATGTCTTGGTTTTCTTATGCTCTCTGGTTGTCGATGGACAACACTCCCAGCACTGAAGAATTAAAAAAGAAAAATCTTATGAAATGATAGGTAATGAAACCAAAAGTATGAAATTTGATGGGAAACTTATGGAATTATGCTATCACTAAGTTAGTGGTCTCAGTGATATTTACACATCAGCGATTTTGCCAACTTTGAGCCCTATTTTGGACCAATTCCATTGTTCCAGTCGACAAAACTCGTAGCTATTTTGATGGAACTCCTTTCACTCTCTTGAGTGAAACTACCCAATAAAGTAATCTGAAATTACTGATTTGGCCAGACATTCCTGAGACTAAAATAACATTCTCTCTGTTCATTAGTCAGTTCTCCAGGCCCCTCTTATATTATGCAACCCCTGTGGATTAGCGCTTCTATTTGATTATAATAATAATAATAATAATCTTATATTATGCTTGCTTTTCATTTTGAATTTTTCACACACAAAAAAAAAAAAAACCTTTACTGTTATTCAGACTACTGCATAATTGTAATAACTATAAGTAATATGAGCGCATTCATGAATGCATATTAGACTCGCCAGTTGACGCGATTTGTTTACTCTTGAACATCAGGAAAAATTTAACATTTCCACTACTTTGAGCTCAATTTCAAGGTACAGTGGAACCCCGAGTTTCGAACATAATCCGTTCCAGGAGCTAGTTCTCAACTCGAAACATTCGAAAGTCAAATCAATATTTCCCATAAGAAATAATGGAAATACAATTAATCCTTTCCAGAAATCCAAAAATATTAAAAATAAAATACATTTTAATGAGATTAATTATAGTTCTACATACACAGAAGAATTATATACATAGAGATATATTAAATACATAAATGCAAATATATTTAAATATTTAAACATAAAATAACATTTTTACTTATCTTTATTGAAGATTGTTGATGGCATATGGAAGATAGGGAGGAGGAGTGAGGGAGGGAGGGCTTATTGTTTGGAAGGGGAATCCCCCTCCATAAGGACTTCAGGTAACAAGTACCTCTCTGGGGTTACTTCCCTTCTTTGTCTTTTAATCCCACTAGGACAAGCTTGAGTCACTGGACCCCTGTCTCACAAAATAACTGTCCAGAGTCCTCTGTTTCTGGCACCTCTGAGATTTGCCTGAAGTGGGACATTGTTCTATCACTGAACACATGCACAAATGAATGAAATGAATGTGGCACTTACCTTTATTGAAGACTGATGTTGCTGGATGGAAGAGAGGGAGAAGGGGAGAGGGAAGAGACCCTATTTTTTGGAAGGGGAATCCCCTTCCATAAGGAATTTAGGTACCATAAGGAATTTAGGTACAATAAGGAATTTAGGTCACTTCCCTGCATGCCTGCTACACTCCCTCCCTGCCCCTCTTTAAGGGGGGCTCCTTGTCGCGGTAAAGAGGCTATCGGTCTGAGGAATTGGACCTCTTGGTCTTCTTCCTCAGACCGAACCTAATTACCCCCAATCCCCCTCCCTTTTCCCATCTTCCCCATCCTCCCTTTTCCCTTTCCTCCTCATCCTCCTCATCCCTCCCTTATTTCCTTCCCAGTTTTACCCTGGGAGCTTCTCTCCTCAGGCATTCTAGTTCCTAGGTAGGGGGAAGGGTATCGTGGTCCATCCCATTCCGTTGAGGTCCTTGGCGGTGGTGTAGTTTGCCGTGGAATCTGGATCGCCTGGGGATGTCCCGATCCCTCTCCGGTCACCCAGGGGGTGGCCTTGGGTATCTTTCGGGCGACGGGTGTATCTCTGGAGGCCACCTTTCGGATTCTGGGGGTGGTGGCGGAAGGCGGTATGCTTTGTGGCGGATATCCGGCCGCCCCCTCTCTTGTCCGCCGAGATGGCTCGGTGGATGTGAGGTTGCTATCCCGGATTGCTGGTTTACTGGCATGAAGGGTAGGGTATGGCACGGGTTCCATGCAGCATCTGCACTACTTGCGGTGTTGAGGTCTTCTTGGGCGCGGAGGGGGATTTACGCTCCCTTTCATTCCTCCTAGGAGCTATTCCTCCACGTTCCCCCCTTTTTTTATTCTTTTTTTTATTTTTATTTTCTTTTTTTTTCTTAAAAATAAAAAGAAAGAAGTAACCTAACCATGGCTGACCCAATCCATGAACCCACTACCCCCGGGCCCCTTCCTGATACCGCACCCAGTACTGACACTGCCTCGTTAACAGACAACTCTTTGGACACCTCTCATGCCCCTGTACCTCTTGCTGGTGCCAGTTCGTCACCTGCTTCAGGTACCAGGGACCCGACTGGCCCTTTCGATACGTCTGACCTTCGCTCTTCTCTGACCTTGATTCCGGCTTCTCCCTCGATGGTGCGGCAATTTTCGAATCGCTCGCCCGTCTCCCATTGGACCACCCCCGGTCCCACACCCAAACGACCAAGACCCACACATGACGATTTGACGCTTCCTTCTCGTTCATCTCAGAAACGACCAGCTCGTCACTCACTCCCCTTAAACTCTGTTTCAAACTACTCGATGGACAAAGTTTTTTACTCTGCGACCGACTTCTCCTAATACAGTGGACCCCCGGCTAACGTTCATTCCAGATAACGTTTTTTTCGGCTAAAGGTTGCTTTTTACGTTCAATATTTTTTTCGGCTAGCGTTATTTACTCAGCTAACGTTACGTACCAGACCTGTCTGCCTGCTCTGCGCTTGCGCACCTCCTCCCAGGACGCCAGTCCACCATTGTTTACACTTGAGTGAACAACACCCAGCGCGCTCTTTCAAGCATTCACAATACATTTGGTGTCTTTTTTGGTGATTTAGTGACCGTCACTGTGAAATAAGTCACCATGGGTCCAAAGAAGCTTCCTAGTGGCACCCCTGTGGTAAAGAGAGTGAGGAACACCATCGAACTGAAGAAGGAGATTGTTGAAAAATTTGAGAGTGGCGTACGTGTGGGTGAGCTTGTCAGGATGTACAACAAAAACACAGTTTAGCAGGCATGCAAGGAGTGTAGCAGGCATGCAAGGAGTGTAGCAGGCATGCAGGGAGTGTAGAAGGCGAGCAAGGAGTGTAACAGGCATGCGGGGAGTGTAGCAGGCAAGCAGGGAGTGTAGCAGGCATGCAGGGAGTGTTGCAGGCATGCAGGGAATATAGCAGGCATGCAGGGAGTGTAGCAGGCATGCAGGGAATATAGCAGGCATGCAGGGAGTGTAGCAGGCATGCAGGGAGTGTAGCAGGCATGCAGAGAGTGTAGCAGGCATGCAGGGAGTGTAGCAGGCATGTAGGGAGTGTAGAAGGCAAGCAAGGAGTGTAGCAGGCAAGCAGGGAGTGTAGCAGGCAAGCAGGGAGTGTAGCAGGCAAGCAGGGAGTGTAGCAGGCATGCAGGGAGTGTAGCAGGCATGCAGGGAGTGTAGCAGGCATGCAGGGAGTGTAGCAGGCATGAAAAGAGTGTAGCAAGCATACAGGGAGTGTAGCAGTAGTGCAGGGAGTGAGGAGTCCCCTTCCAAACACTAAGCCCTGCCCCTGTCCTCCCTATCTTCCCGATGCCAGCAAGTCTCTTCAATAAAGGTAAGTAAATGTTATTTTAAATGTTTATTTCATTATTTATTTATAAATTTTAAATTGTATGTAGTATTTATGTGTGTTTTCTGTATGTAAAACTATAGTTATTCTTTAAAAAATATTTTTGGGGAATATTTTTGGATGTCTGAAACGGATTAATTGTATTTACATTATTTCTTATGGGAAATAAGGCTTCGGATAACGTTTTTTTCGGCTAAAGCTCTAGCTCCTGGAACGGATTAAGAACGTTAGCCGAGGGTTCACTGTACCTATCTTTCAGACCATAGTATTGGTAAAGCTCTGCTACGCCATGTTGGTAAAGACATCTCATTTCACGCTCTCAAGAGCGGCACTCGCATCATCACGGTCCAGAATGCTGGCCAAGCTCGCGATCTTTCTCTTCTTACAACCATAGATACTGCTCCTGTTACTATTGACAAGCACCATTCCCTCAATTCTTGTTGTGGTTCTGTCATTTTGCCCCACACCATTGTCCAACGGAATTTCCAGACATGTGGTGATGACATTTTAGAGCAGCTTGAGCTCCAAGAACTCCCTATCCTTAACCCTTAAACTGTCCACACGTAGATATACGTTCACTCGCGTAGCTGACCGAGTATTTTGAGAAAAAAATAAATTGTTCGTTTTCTTTAAAAGGAAGAGTGCATTTTGTTTGTCATTCCCACATTTTGTAATATTACACACACTGAGTGCACAGACCCATTCTCTAATCTCTAGGCAACTCAGGCTTATCGTGGCAAGGTTAACCCTTTGACTGTTTCGGACGTATATATACGTCTTACGAGCCAATGTTTAGGACGTATTTATACGCCTAAATTCTAGCGGCCTCAAATCAAGCAGGAGAAAGCTGGTAGGCCCACATGTGAGAGAATGGGTCTGTGTGGTCAGTGTGCGCAGTTTAAAAAAAATCCTGCAGCAAGCCGTACATAATGAGAAAAAAAAAACTCCGACCGTTTTTTTTAATTAAAACGCCGTCTTTGAGGTGTATTTTCGTATAGTATTTATGGTTGTATTCTCTTTTTCATGGTCTCATTTGATAGAATGGGAAACATATTACTGGAATAGAGATGATTTTGATTAGTTTCGTGATGTAAACGATCTTGAAATTGAGCTCAAAGTAGCGGAAATGTTCAATTTTTGCCAATGTTCAAAAGTAAACAAATCACACCATGCGTCCAATACACATCAACTGGTGAGTCTAATATTCTTTCACAAGTGCACAGATATTATTTATACAGTTTTTACAATAATGCAATAGTCTGCATAACAATAAATCTTCTATTTTTTGATATGAATAAAAAATCAAAATAGAAAGCAAGAGTAATGTAAGAGGGCCTAAAGACATTACTAATGAACAGATAACATCTTATTTTAGTGCTAGGGATGTCTGCATTGTTTATTCTGGACCCTATTTTGAAATTGACATCTTTTTTATTTTGCATGAAATTGGCGAAATTGCCATTTTCTGACCAGTTTATTGGGTAGTTGAAATCGGTAAATGGATGATTTCTTGTACTCAATCGATAGAACAAATGGAGTTCTAAAGAAATAGCTATGAGTTTGGTCGACTGTCCCAATGAAATTGGCCTAAAATAGGGCTCAGTCGGCGAAATCGCCAATGGGTATATATCACTGACATCGCTAACTTTGCGAAAGCATAATTCCGTAAGTTTTCAATCAAATTTCATACTTTTGGTGTCATTACAATCGGGAAAAGATTCTCTATCATTTCATAAGAAAAAATAATTTATTTTTTTTTCCAAAATTTTCCGACATAGAATGACAGTTTCAGAAAGGGGCCTCCGACAGTCAAAGGGTTAAAAGCATTTGAAAAAAAACGTATATCTACGTTCGGTCAGCTACGAGAGTGAACGTATATCTACGTGTGGACAGTTTAAGGGTTAAAGTTGACACTTTTGTCCTCCCTGCCAATAAGCGAAGACGTTATCCTTGCAATATAGCTCGTTTAACATTTGACTGCCGTGAACTACCACCTTCGGTTTACATTGCAGGTCAACGTTTACAAGTCCGAAAGGTGACCCCTACACTGCAACAGTGTAGAAACTGCTGGCGTTTTGGTCATCCAGCGAAATATTGCAGGTCCATGGCCGAATGCCCAGTCTGTAGTGCTGACGACCATGCCAATTCTTCTTGTACTCTACCTCCCTCTTGCCTTAACTGTCATGAGGCACATCCGTCATATTCTCGCCGTTGTCAGGTTTACCTGAATGAGCGGGAAATCCGTTGTCTTAAAGAGGCGGAAGGCTTCTCATATGCTATGACCGTCTCTCATCTACGCCTTCAAGGGAGACTTCCCCGCATTTCCTATTCTCGAATTGCTAAACGTCGCCCCGCTTCTGGGGTCCCAACTTCCACGGCTTCCTCTGTGGTCGCCTCATCCTCAATCACCCGTCTCGAATCCTTTTGATATTCTTGGCTCCGAGGTCCCTACCTCGGCTTCCCATACTGTCCACACTCCTTCCTCTACTCACTCGCACAATTCTGAGTCTACACGTCCTCGTCCTTCACCTAAACCTCAGCGCCCCCCTCCTCATAAGCCCAGCAAAAAATCCCTACTGCCAGGTTCTTCGCCTCTGACTAGTTCTATAACGTGTGTGGAGGTTCATCCTCCTCCTCATACACTACCTTCATCCCCTGTCCCCTCCCAAGCCCCTTCGACAGTTTCCTCTTCTATCTCCTCGCCCTCTACTTTAGTACAGTCTATAGACTTCACGATCGTTGATCACTCTTCTGCCATTTCTAATGTAGTCCCACATTCTGCATCTTTGACTTCCGAAACACTGGAAGCTATTGCAGAATATATTTCTGGACCGATGATGGACACTACTCCACCTGAGGTTCCTCATCTCTCTTCTTCGTCTCAACCCCCCCTTCCTTCACAACGTCCTCCTCCTTCTCTGATTACAGGTCTTCCGCTGCCTCCACACGTGGACTTTTCTAACCCTAGTCCATAGATTCCTCTCACTTCCACTTATATCTTTCTCTCCATAAATCATGGCTTATTTGCAGTGGAATATCCAAGGCCTCAGGGGTAACCGGGGTGAGCTTCAGGTGTTGCTCTCTGTTTTTCCCTTTTGGGGTCTGTTTGCAAGAACCCAAATTACAATCCACTGTTATCAGGCCCTTTTCAGGCTATGATTTATTATATTCATCGGATCCTTTTTCCGATGGAACCTTTAACGAAAGTGCTCTTCTTATACGCACTGGTGTTCCATACCATCGACTCTATGTTCCTTCTTCCTTACATTACACGCAGCCCGTATCCACTTGAATAAGTGGATACCTCGTTCTTTATATCTCTGCTGGCAATGTCTATCCCAGATGTTGATTTTCTGGTTCTTCCTTACGCCACCCCTTCTATTACTTGGCGATTTTAACGCCACCATTTTCTCTGGGGAGGGTCGCACTGTGACTCCCGTGGCATTCAGTTGGAGGCATTTCTTGCTTCTCTTCCTCCATGTTTTAAATACGGGTACTCCTACCAATTTTGATCCCGAACTCATTCTTTCTCCTGCATCGATCTTTCCATCTGCTCTTCATCTACTGTCCTTGACTTCACCTGGTCTGTCCTCCCGGACTTACATGACAGCTATAATTTCCCAATCATCCTTAAGTCTCCTCTGTTTTCTCCACCTCCTCATTGCCCACGCTGGCAATTTGACCGGGCTAAATGGGACCTTTACTCACATCTTACTGCCTTTCATGAGGTTCCTACCTCGTCCTCCATTGATGAGGTTTTACATCTCTTTTCGTCCTCCATCTTCACAGCGGCTTCACATTCTATTCCCAAACCTCGGGCAAGCATCCTCAGAAGTGCGTGCCTTGGTGGTCTCCTGCTTGTGCTCGGGCAGTGCGTTTGAAACGCGCTGCATGGGGCAGGTATCGGTATAACAGAACCACAGAGAGACTCCTTGATTTCAAGCAGAAGAGAGCTATTGCTCGCCGTGTTATACGTGATGCTAAACGCACTTGCTGGCGAGATTACGTTTCTACTGTCACTTCGGCTTCCTCGATGAGTGCAGTCTGGAAGAAAGTGGGAAATTAGTGGTAAATTCTCCCCCGACCCGGCTCCTGTTCTTCAGGTTGCTGGTGTCGATATAGCACACCCTCTTGCCGTTGCCACTGAAATTGTTAATCATCTCGTCCGCATTTCTCAGGGCTCCATCTATGCCCTCGTTCCTTTCTTCTAAGTCTGCCAGCGAGTTAAAGCCCTTAGATTTTTCTTCTCTTAGAGAATGTGCCTTTTACCCTTCAAGAACTGGAGGCAACACACACTGCTTGCCGATCATCGGCAGCTGGGCCAGACGGCATACATATTCGTATGCTACAGCATTTACATCAGTCTGCTCTTACTGTCCTCTTACGACTCTTTAATCTCATATGGTCGCAAGGAGTTCTTCCCCAACTGTGGAAGTCTGCTATTGTTCTCCCTTTTCAAAAACCAGGTACTACGGGACGTGATCCCTCTCACTACCGTCCCATCGCTCTTACCAGTGCAGTTTGCAAGGTGATGGAACGTCTAGTTAATAGACGTTTGATGTGGTATTTAGACTCTCAATAGTCTCTCCCCCTAGTCAGTATGGCTTCCGTAAGGGCCGTTCTGCCATTGACCCCTTGCTGCGCTTGGATACGTATATTCGTAATGCCTTTGCGAATAACCATTCGGTTATCGCTATCTTTTCGACCTTGAGAAGGCTTATGACACAACTTGGAGATATAATATCTTGGCCCAGGCCCACTCCTTAGGCCTCCGAGGCAACCTCCATTCTTTCTTAAGGCCTCTTAACTGACAGACATTTCTGGGTCCGTTGTAAACTCTGGAATTTGTCAGCTGAGGTGTCCTAGGATGTGTCTGGCAAACACTCTTTCTGCTTGCTATAAATAATCTGCATTGTTCTCCATCAATATTTGGTCTGTCTATGTGGCGACTTTGCTATAGCTTGCAGCTGACTGTACCTATGCAGTTTCTCAGCATGCATCACCAGGTTTCTGATTGGCCACCACTCACGTTTAAATTTCTAGTGGCAACTCATCAAATTACGTTCACTAGACGTTCAGTGGTCTCTGATCATCCATTGTACCTATACGGCTCACGTATCCCAGAACGTGATAAGTCAGGTTTCTCGGCCTCCTGTTGACCGAGATTGTCCTGGAAACCTCACATTACCTCTCTGAAGGCACTTGCTACCAGGCTGAACCTCCTTAAAACCCTCGCACATCTTTCATGGGGGCTGATCGTAGAACCCTCCTTCGCCTACATTCGCCCTAATTTTGTCGAAACTCGATTATGGTGACCAGATATATTCGGCGCTCTCCTGCCACTCTTTCCAGCCTTAATCCCATCCATCACCAGGGATTACGCTTATGCTTGGTGCTTTCGTTCTTCCCGGTTGAGAGCCTCTATGTAGAAGCGAACATTCCATCCTTATCCGATCGTGAGATGCACATTGCATTCGCTATTATGTTCGCTCTCATGACCTCCGCAATCCTTCCATGTATAGGATTGTTACAGATGTTAGTAGGCGCTCTTTATTTGTTCGTCGCCCCTGCTTACTTCGTCCCTTTTCTCTTCGTCTACATTCACTCGTGTCTTCCCTTCAGCTCCCACCTCTATATGTTCATGTGACATCTCCCTTTCCCCTACCCCCTTGGGAAGTTCCTGCTGTCCGTGTCTGTTCTATTCCTCTACCTTGCGCGAAAGCCCAACTACCTACGGCGGCTTCTCGCTCTTTCTTTCTAGACCACTTCCGTTCTCATTCCCATGCTATCGCAGTATACACCGATGGTTCAAAGTCATCTGACGGCGTCGGATTCGCAGCAGTGTTTCCGGACAGCGTTGTACGAGGGCATATATTACCCTCGGCTAGCATATTTACGGCTGAATTGTATGCCATTCTTGTGGCACTTATCCGTATTGCATCTATGCCTGAGTCACCATTTGTGGTCGTTTCAGACTCCCTTAGTGCTTTACAGGCTATCCGTAAAATTGATACACCTCACCCCCTAGTTCTTCGTATCCACCTTTGGTTACGCCGTATCTTTAGCAAGCATAAAGATATTGTTTTTGTTGGGTCCCTGGTCATGTTGACGTACAGGGCAATGAACAGGCAGACACTGCTGCGCGGTCAGCAGTACATGACCTTCCAGTTTCATATAGAGGTGTTCCTTTCACGGACTATTTTGCGGTCATTGCTACCCACCTTCGCACCCGTTGGCAACAACGCTGGTCTGACCTGCTGAATAACAAACTTCATTCTATTAAACCGGTTATAGGTTTCTGGCCTTCTTCTTGTCACCAATGTCGAGGTTGGGAGACTACTCTCTCCCGTCTTCGCATCGGCCACACTCGTCTTACTCACGGGTATCTCATGGAGAGGCTCCCTGCCCCTCTCTGTGAGAATTGTCAGGTTCCAGTGTCTGTTCGACATATCCTGTTGGACTGTCCACTCTATCAACGAGCACGCAGAATTTACCTCCAACGACGTCTTCGCTCTGCGGCCCTTTCTTTACCTCCCCTTCTTGCAGATGGACCCTCCTTTAATCCTGACTCTCTTGTTGACTTTTTGACAGAAACTGACTTACTACACAAACTCTGAAGATTATACCTCTAGCACCTCCCTCAGTCCCTTCTACCTCGATCTCTTGCTACCCTCCACCCCTGCACTACCCACCGTCATCTAGCACTCCATACCCTACTAATCGTCCATCTCCCTCTTACAACTCACTCTCCCTGCATCCTACAATAACCTGCAGCGCTGTATAACCCCTGTGGTTTAGCGCTTCTATTTGATTATAATAATAATAATCAATTAATTAGTTCCAGAAGTTTGGAAAAAAAAATTTTAGGGGGCCTTAAAGATAGATTTACATGCACAAATGAATGAAATGAATGTGGCACTTACCTTTATTGAAGACTGATGTTGCTGGATGGAAGAGAGGGAGGAGGGGAGGGAAGAGACCCTATTTTTTGGAAGGGAAATCCCCTTCCATAAGGAATTTAGGTACCAAGTCCTTATCCGGGGTCACTTCCCTGCATGCCTGCTACACTCCCTGTCTGCTACACTCCCTCCCTGCCTGCTACACTCCCTGCATACCTGCTACACTCCCTGCATACCTGCTACACTCCCTGCATACCTGCTACACTCCCTGCATACCTGCTACACTCCCTGCATACCTGCTACACTCCCTGCATTCATGCTACACTCCCTGCATACCTGCTACACTCCCTGCATACCTGCTACACTCCCTGCATGCCTGCTACACTCTTGAACTCCATCATGTTTCTCACTTTCTTTACCAAAGGACTGGCACTATTAGCTTTCTTTGGGCCCATGGTAGCTTATTTAGTAGTCACACACAATGATCAAGGCCCAAAAACAATGAATTGTTAATAAATGTTTTGTATAAACTCCTGGGGTGATGTTCACTCAAGCATAAACAATGCTAGACTGCGTGACAAAATATGCGTGGGTGGTGGCCTACGGCCTTTGTATGTGCACGGCACTGGTGGACAGGTTCCGGACCAAGCACGAAAACGGAGGGAATCACACGAAAACAGAGGTAAATTTTCCCCAAAAAAACTGCACGAAAACTGAAACACACGAAAACAGAGATACACGAAAACGGAGGGATGACTGTAATGGTGTGCTATAGCCTTTATCGACTTGTGAAGCTTCTTTGGACCCATGGTGACTTATTTCACAGTGAGAATCACTAAACCAGCAATAAACACAATAAATTTATTGTGAAATGTTTGAATGAGCACGCTGGGTAATGTTCTCTCAATGGTAAACAACGCTAGACTGGCTCACGACGCCTGCACGGTGAGGCGTGCAAGCGCGGACAGGTCAGGTACCCGGACCGATAGTCGAGGGAATGACCGGTTGGCGGGGGTAAATTGGACCGAAAAAAGCCATCGAAACTTGAAATCACCGATACTCGGACCGACTGAAAGTCGGGGGTCCACTGTAATATACAACATTTAATCCGCCCAAGAGATTATTATATGGCGTCAAGAGTAGAGAGAGACTTAGTGGATTTTAATGTGTACCTGCATGCCAGCACAGTGTGTAAGTATATTTAGTATTTAGGTACAGGTACACATAAGTACATATAATTATCAGAGTACATATAAAATATGCAATAACCTTAAAACACTTCATCTTTTTTGGGAACAGTCTGAAAGAGGTCTATGCAATGATTCATTATATAACACAGTACAAATTTGTGTTCTGATGGAAACGATGCTATACTGAGGCCACGTACTAAGGAGTCACCATTGCTGTTGTTGCCTGGAAGCCATAGCCAAGGTCTGCATCAATTTTGGAAAATTTCCAGACATAATAGAGAGATGTGCTCATGGAGAATATAAACAAACCGGGTGCCGTATAGCAAGTTTTGGTCATAATTTGAAATTGCTGTATTAGTGGAATGCCGTAAGGCAAAATGCTGTAAACCGGGACCCTACTATATAACATATCTGGTATATTTTTTAAATGTTTATACAGTAGTGTACTGTATGTTGTAATCAGAATAGAGGAAATCAGCTCTAATATACATTATTTGGGCATTCATACTGGTCAGAGAGCCCGTCATAAGTCCAGGTCGTCGGTAAACGAGTGTACTTCACTAAGTGAGGAGAGGCTGTAATTATGAGTTTACAGTAGGACGTCATTTAGCACGAGATTATGTTACACGTTACCGGTATTGCACGATTTAAGTTTTGTGACACATTATCATCTTACACGACGTAAAGATGATATTACACGGTTCAGCAGGAGGGGAAAAAATTTTAGCGCGCGGTCGCCCGCGGTGGGTTAAACCATTGAGTCAGTGGGGGAGTCCTTGTGCCATCCCCCGCCACCCTCACCCACCCACGCATCCCTCCCAGCGTTCAGTTTGGTTCGTACACGTGCAGGACGATAAGTATCGGGAAGCTCGCTGTGTTTATTTACATTCATTTCCTGATTTTCATTGCATTTTGATAAATATACCAAGAAATCATGGCAAGTGTAAGCCCATGGTTATTTACCGCTCTAAGACTCCTCGTGTTTTGAGAGGTGTGGATAAAAACACCTTACCAGTAATTTGGAAGTCAAACCAGTCAGCATGGATGACAGAGGAAATATTTATTGACTGGTTTAAGCATCACTTTATTCCTGAAGTCAAGTTTTACCTGCACACCAAGAACCTTGCATTCAAGGCTCTCTTCATTCTTGATAATTCCCGTACTCATCCACAAGCTTTGCTGGATGTGACACCACATATAAAAGTTGTATTTTTACCTCCAAATACAACATCTCTGATACAACCACTGGACCGGGGAGTTATTCAGACATTCAAGTGTAACTACACAAAAAAAATTATAAAAAAACTAGTTGCATCAATGGACTCTGACTCCAATCTGGCAGTACCAAGCTTTTGGAGTAAATTTAACATTAATACATTAATAACCATATTCAGTGCTGTAGAGTGCAAGTTTACCTATTTGAGGTTACATAAATAGTTACACCCTTGTAACTATTTATGGTTGTAGTTCTTGCATGGCATTTTTTTTTTTTATACTGTGCGCGCGTCCAGGCATACCTCATACCTCGCTTTAGAGAGCTTTGCTAATACAGCACTTTTCAGTTATATTCATATTTATTGTTTTCAGTACTTGCCTTACTCTTGACCCTTTCGCTGATTGTGCATAGTATGTACTATGGGTTTGAGGTCACTGTCAGTGCCATAGTACTATGCCATGAGCTCATCTCACTGAGATAAGCTGTGAACGGTAAATATGGGCCTAGATATGAGAGAATGGGGTGTATGTGATAAGTGTGCACCACATAAAAAAAATTCTGCAGCATGCAGTTCATGAGAAAAAAAAATGCAACCATGTGTTTTTGGTTTAAAACAGTGACATTGCAGTGTATTTTTGTATGGTTTCATGGTTGTATTCTCAGTTTCTTGGTCTCATTTGATGGAATGGAAGATATACTACAAAAATAGAGATGATTTTGATTGGTTTCAGGATTGAAAATAGCTTGAAATTGACTTCCAAGTAGTGGAAATATTCGATTTTTGGCAATATTTAAGTGTAAACAAATCATGTCACTCATCCAATACATATCCAACTGGTGGGTCTAATATGCATTCACGCCTGTGCTGATACAATTATTACAATATTGCATAACAGTAAACCACCTATTTTTTAGTGTGAATAAAATTCTTTGTGTAAATAAAATAAAATTCATGTGTAAAGCCTGGGAATGTAACTAATGAACAGATGAAATGTTACTTCACTGCCAGGAATGCCTGCATTGTTTATTCTAAATCCTGTTTTGAATTGGAGTATTTTAAAATTTGCGTGAAATTGGCCAAATTACCAATTTCTCATCACACTGTTGGGTAGTTGAAATAGTTGATTTGCTGATTTATTGTGCTCAGTCGATAAAATGGAAGACATAATAGCAAAATAGTTAAGAAATGGTCAACTGGAACAATGTAATTGGCCTAAAATAGGACTCAAAGTCGGCAAAATTGCCAATGCGTAAATATTGCTGATGCAGCAGAATTCCCGGAATCGTAATTGTATCAATTTTTCATCACTTTTTGTTTTATTACCTTCAGAAAAAGATTTTCTACCATTTCATAAGGAAAAATAACAAAAAATTTTCTTGAAAATTCTTGGAGAGTGTGGATAAGTTTGAGATTAGGGTCTGGAGAGTGTGGATA